>PVKU01004332.1:0-149912 GCA_004027475.1 Anoura caudifer | reverse complement strand
GTCCGCGCAAACCCAGCTCCATGAGCGCAGCTCTGTCTCTCTGCTCCTGGTGGAGGAGGCTCCTCTCCCTGCCACACGGCCTCATCCTGCGGCCCTTGGCCTTGTCTTTCCCCCAGCGCCTCGGCCACCTCGGGTCCCCTGCTGTTTCCCACCAGTTGCTGACAAACCTAGACAGCTAGATGCTTAGGTGACAGGTGGGTAAATGGCTAGACACAGAGACAGATAATACACGTTAGATAAATACATGATCGATACATAAACAGGTGGTAGATTGCTAGAAAGATCCGTGATAGATAGATATAGATCGCAAATACCATATATACACACACACACAGAGAATAGATAAATGATAGATAATACTTTGACAGATGATACGTAGGCATCTTTTGAGTTGCAGACTTGACTTCTGAAGCGTGCCGTCTACGACATTCCACTCACAGCGGAGATGTCAGAAATTCTTATAACTTGTTAATTCAAGCAGAAAAAAAAAAAAAAAAAAACCCAGAACAAGGAAACATCGCAACCCACCAACCGTGGGCAGACAGGTTCTTGTCGGAACAGGCTGGCTTGGGAATTTATTCGGATGGGCTGTCCCTGTCACGGTGTCAGCCCCAGGGAAACAGAGCTCGGAAACCGCCTCGGCATGCCACCTTTCGCCCGTCTGTGCGTCTGTCCGCCTGCTCTGAGGGCTGCCCGGCCCCCCCCCCCCCGCTGGGGCGCTGGGATCTTGCAGAACGCACGGAGCTGTGTGTGTTCGGGCGAGTAATTTTACTGTCGTCTGGCCGCGCGTCGGCTTGCACCAGGCACAGATTTCTCTCCCTGCTGTCACCCCTGTCCCGGCAGCCACCCCTGGAGGGCCCAGAATGCAGTGTATTTGAGGGTCCCTGTAGCGGCTAGCGCCCTGAGTGTGCACTTGGACTTCAAACATCACCCTAGACCGCGTGTGGTGTTTGCCTTTCTTCCTCTCCTGAGCAGACAGGAAACGGAGAACTTTAGGTGCCTGAAACCAATATGTTTTCCTTCCTCCGCGCTCCTCGGCTTCCCGCGCCCTGCAGTCCTTTGCAAGGACTGCTTTGTGCAGGATTTAACCAGCACAGAGCAGCATTCTTCTGAGCTGGGCGGGGCCGGGTGGGGGTGGGGGGGTGTCTTCGTTGGAAGCCAGATGATCCGATTGTTGCTGCATCTTCTGCTTTCTTTCCTTGGACGATTCAAATAGTTGGGGTGAGCTTTCGAGACTTCAGTGCGGAAAGAAAGAAACGGCTGTAGCTGTACGTCCAGTCTCTTCGCAGCAGGAAACTTGTTTTGTTTATTTTTATTTTTATATATTGATTGGAGAGAGAGAGAGAGAGCAATTTGTTGTTGCACTTACTCGTGCTTGATTGGTTGATTTATGCATTCGCTGGTTGATTCTTCCATCTGCCCGGATCAGGGATCGAACCCCCAACCTCAGTGTATCCAGACGACATTCAAAGCCACTGAGCTCCTTGGCCAGAGCTAGGAAATGTGCATTGTACTCTGGTTGACTTATCTTCATGTCTAGGGTTCTTTCGAATTTCCCGTGTGTGTGTGTGTGTGTGTTTACATGAAAGTGCATACATGAACCGTTACCGGCGAACATTCTAGAATGCTGGCCAGCCACTCCACGTGAGCCGTGAATCTTACGGAAGGAGGAGGCGCACCCGTCCCCAGCGCCATCGCACGGGACGAGCCAAGAGAGTAACTGCTGTTTCCCCCTCTGTGTCCACAGTGTTGGACCAGGCGTTTGTCACGCTGGCCACCAATGACATGTACTGCCAGGGGGCGCTGGTCCTGGGCCAGTCCCTGCGGAACCAGAGGGCGACCCGGAAGCTGGTGGTGCTGGTCACGCCTCAGGTGTCCAGGCTGCTCAGGTAAGACTTGGAGACACACACAGCTGTGCCCAGCTGGCTGCTCCGGTAGAAGGAAGGTCACCCAGGCGTTGCCGGTGGCCCTGGACCACTGGCAGGGATGCAACAGATGCATTGATAACGGATGGAACCATGCATGGTAGATATTGTCGATAGATATCAAGACTCTCGTAAAAGACTCTCAGCCATTATTCAAGGAGGGAACTCCAGCCAGGTATGTGCTAAGGCTAAGAGTAGCACCTGTGGAGAGTGTTCGATGCCCCCTGGGGCCCTGGGGGGGGGTAGGAGTGTGTTCGTTTTGCTCCCCCCACTGAGTGGAGCAGGAGGTGAGGGAGCGTGGCCAGCACCCTACTCGGAAGCCGCAGGGTTTCCGTGCAGGAACAGTCCGGATGATTTGGGGGAGCTTCGAGGGAGCCACTGAAGGATGTAAATTGCAACGTTCAAGGCAGTAATGTAAAATGCACGGAAAGGGAGAAATAAAAATATGAGTCTTGCAGTGAAAGGTGTGAAAGGATTACAGAGAAGAAAGTATGATCAATTTTTTTGTAAAGATTTTATTTATTTCTTTTTAGAGAGAGGGGAAGGGAGGGAGAGAAACATCCGTGTGTTTACCGGTTGGTTTTTAACGTCCGCCGCTGAATCTTGACCGCAAAAATGGTTACGGTGGTATTTTACGCAGTAATGGCAATTTTCCGTTTCCCTCCTTCTTTTCACATGTATTACTTGGGATTTTGCTGTAAAGAAGAGCTGCCCTTCTTCCGCATTTACTTACCGATTTAATTTTGATATCAGTCCATGAATATTCATTTTACGTATCAGGTTTCTTAGTGATGCTCTTGATCAGATTGTTTCAGCTGTGGCCACTGGGCGCTTCTGCTGATTGGCTCCTTACAGCCCTTTGACAGGCTGTGAGCCTTTTCCTACCTCAGCCTTAATTTTTTATCCTCCCAAGATCTTGTAGGCTATGGTGAAATAATAGCTAAGCAAAAATCAGTACATGAAAGAGAGGCGCATTTCATTTTGTGAAAGAGTAAAAAGGGCCTTTTGACTCTCCAACTTGTACGCAACTAACACCATGCGTTCTCAACACAGAAAGCAAACGCTGGTGGACGTTGCCGCCAACATCGGCTGGTTGCTACCTGCTCGCTGCCCCCCAATTTGCAAACAGAGCTGTCTTCCTAAGCACTAACCTGACTCACGCTCTCTTAAGACTCCTCTGCACAGTTCGCCAGGTTGTTCGAGCGTGCGCAGTTTTTGAGCATGAGTGAAAACGTGTGCAAAGCTGAAGGCATCCATAGAAAAGAAACGAAGCCCTGGGCTGGTGGCTCCGTGGGTTGGAGCATCGCCCTGGGCCCCAAAAGGGAGACGTTTGGCTCCTGGTTAGGGCAGGTTCGATCCCCATCCCAGAGGCAAACGGCAGGGAGCGGATCGATGCTTCTCCCATCGACGCTTCTCTGTCCCTCTCTCCCTTTCTCTCTTTCTGAGTTGAAGGAGCGTCTCCTTGGGTGAGGATTAAGAAATAAAAAAGAAAGCCAGGCCATGAAGGCTGCAGAGAGTGAGGAGGGAGGGATTCAGATTCCTCTTCCCTGTCTGTGAGCAGCGGCGGGGTGTCCCGTGGAAGGCACACGTCCCGAATTCCATGCTGGGCGGCCCTCCCGGTATTTGACGATTGTCTTTCCCAGGCTCCTCCTCTCCAAGGTGTTCGATGAGGTGGTCAAGGTGGACCTGATCGAGAGCTCAGACTACGTCCACCTGGCTTTCCTGAGGAGGCCCGAGCTCGGCGTCACCCTGACCAAGCTCTACTGCTGGACGCTCACGCGCTACAGCAAGTGTGTCTTCCTGGACGCAGATACCCTGGTGAGTGCCGCCACACGGACGGTGACACCCAGACGGCCCGCTGGGTCGGGGATCCGTCACGGACCATGCCCCCCCGCCCCCCCCTTCCCCAGGCTGCTACCTTTCCTGGCGTTGCCGCCAGGTCCCACGCCTCTGTCGTCCACAGGGGCGTTCACTCTGCCGCAGCCAAGTGTCACATCCCCACCTGTGCCCGAGTGAAAAAATCACGTCTCCTTCCCTAGGAGGTGTGCACAATCACTAGTTCCCTCCCCAAGTTGAGTATCATCGCCTTGCGTTGTCTTGTTGATTGGACGGAAGTGCCTGGGCTCTTGGGCTCTGACACCTTCAGCGGTCGTTTCGGGGAGTCGCCTAGGGCGTAGCCGCGCAGGGTGGGCACTTTCCAAAACACCCATGGCCAAGGCGGGATGCTAGCGGAAGCTGGCGTGTGGCACGTGCGCTCTAAGCCGTTTGCACGGAAGGGGTCTCTGCGCGCACGGAGAGACCCAAAGGAAAAGGAGAACAAGACACGATCAGAGTAAGGACCTTCCCAAAAGCGGCGAGATCAAGGGAGCCGAGAGGTGTCGGACGGGACGCGGTGGATCACGTTATATTCACGTGCAAACCTGTCCATCGCCGAGTGTCCGCCGTTTCCCTGAGCACATTTGGTAGGTGAGAGACCACGCGGTTAAGTGCTATGGACACCAAGCAGAACCTCGAGACACGAATTTACTTTGGGAGAGCCTGGTGCTCCCGTCGCTTGAGATAAACAAGGATCACTCTGAGTCCCAGACGCCTCTCCAGCCCTTGGTGGCGGGGACACGCTCGGAAACCTGTGTCCTTACGCGGTTCCGATGTTGACGCGGTGAGTGTGCCGTGAGCCAGGCTGCCGCCTGCGTGACAGGGCATCCTGTTCCCCAGCAAATTGGTTTTTCGAGAAGTGGAAACAAGGTACGTGAAATGAACAACCAAAATGTAGCACAGTCAATGCAGAAACCGGTCACATTGTTGCACGTATCCAGTATTGTGCACGAGACACAAGCCAGTTGTTACGCTGTGCGACTTTGCGGTGAGTACGGTGTCACTACAGGATAGGGACTTTCCAGTTCCGTGGGACCATGGTCACGTGCTCCGTCCCTCACTGGCCGAAATGGTAGGCGCGCAGGACTGGACAGGATTCAGAGAAAAAAGTCACTGACAAAAACCAGGCGCAGGTTTTTCTCCCCATCGCCCAGCGCTGCCTGGCCCAGCCTCCCGCGGCTCCTGGGGCCCGCGAACCGCGGCGGCCGAGAGGCAGGCGCCTGGCGGCAGGACCCCGTGTTCTTCGGTTCCGCCAGGTGCTGTCCAACGTGGACGAGCTGTTTGAGAGGACGGAGCTGTCCGCGGCCCCCGACCCCGGCTGGCCCGACTGCTTCAACAGTGGGGTCTTCGTCTTCCAGCCGTCCCTGGAGACGCACCGGCTGCTGCTGAGGCACGCCACGGAGCACGGCAGCTTCGACGGTACGTGGTGGGGAGCTGCACGTTCACGGACCCATCCCCCCGGTCCCCCCACCCCCGTCCCCCGGCCCCATGCCCCACCCTCCCGGGTCTCTGAGTGACAAGGGGGCATCCGTTAAAGACCTGGATGGAACGGGACAGCCAGCAGGGTGACGGGAAGGAATGCACTTCTACAGTCAGTAAATATGCAACAAAAATCCGCTGCATGTGTCTTGTCCCAGTGGGAGGAGTGACCCCAACCCTGCTCGTACAGAGCCGGTCAGCTGACTTTTCCTACACGGCCAGGTGACGCAAATTTTATCCCTATCTGTTGGAAATATTTAGCTCCACGCTGGCGCAGGGAAACTAGCCGCTGACCAGGTTTCAGCAAATGGGCGGGGCTGGGTCCCCATAAAACTTTATTTGTGAAAGGCTGGTGCAGACTTCCGTTAGCCAGCCTCCGCTACGGGACGGGAAGGGGGGAAGGAGCTGACCCGACCGGCAGCCCACGATGGGGATGAAGGGGCGTCAGCGGATGCCAAAATGGCTAGAGTTTTAGCCGGGTGGAAAAATGTCAGATATCGATCATCTCCTGATAAGAAGGAGGAGGTAATGAAAAGGGGGGAAAATGCATCGTCACTACAAGATAGAATTCGTCGTGGGTGGGGTGGGGAATTTTGAACACAGTCGGCAACTTTATGAGGAGCTCTTTGGCCGATCAGGGGAGCATTTGGGAAAGACTGTGCGTTTTTAAAATCGTGGTCTGCTACTGGACGGTAGGACTTCATGCTATTTTTGTTTCCAGAGTGTGAATGGTATTAAGCCCTGGCATCGCCAGGCGTGGGCTTGATTCAAAGCGGTTCCTCGTTGTACCGTAAACGGTAAATTATTCATGGCATTCGCTAGTGGTAACTCATAAAAAATGAATGCCATGCACTGAAGCCCTCCTCGGAGACCCCGGTCACGTGCCAGCAGGCAGTGCGGAGACACGGGGGTGCCAACCTTGACTGCTCTTCAGCCCCGCGCCCTCCCCGCCCCCCACCCCCGTGGAATCCCTGAGTCCCAAGCCATTCACATCCTTGGGTGTCTGTTAGGGGCCGACCAGGGCTTGCTGAACAGTTTCTTCAGCAGCTGGCCGACGGCGGACATCCGCAACCACCTGCCTTTCATCTACAACCTGAGCAGCAACGCGGCGTACACCTACGGCCCGGCTTTCAAACAGTGAGTCCCCCCCCCGGGGGCCCCCGCCCCCCCACCCCGGTTCCCAAAGTGTTGCCCAGGGAACCCCTGGGCGGGGGAGGGGGCGGTGTTCCGCTGTGCTCCGGCGCCTGTCCTCACAGAGAAGTTGCAAAACCAGTTCCAGGACGGAACTTCTCTTCGTTTCCAGCGTCGCTTTTTCATAAGCCGACAGGGGGACTTCCCAGGGGCTGTAGGATGTGACCGAGCGGAGCATCGAACGGAGACCCCGAAGGAAACAGCTGAAAATGATCACTGTCAACTTTTTGGTTTTTTGGGGGAGGCAGCGGAAACAGAGATTTCCAAAATAATTTTAACGCCTGTTATTAATAACGTGCAGTGATGTTACGAGATAACTTTAATGCACTGGTGTGACCGTATTATGCATCGATTTTTTTTTTTTTTTTGGATGAATCGCACAACACACTTTCCAACGTCTTAATTTCCCTCCCTGCTGTGGTAACTGTGTGTCTCGATGGAATCCTCCAGGACAAAGCTGCTGTTGGTCCTCAGTGATTTTTAAGGCTGCCCACCCGTCCGGGGGCCCACGCGGGTGACCCCCGCTGCTGCAGGCCACCTACTTACGAAGGGACGTGGACATTCCGAAAAGAACCTAGGACTTGGATAAATGAGTGCAGAGCATGTATTTCTCGCGAGAGCGATATTCCCCACCGGGAGGCAGGCATTTGTGCTTTGGGCGTGAAGACACGGGATCCTTTTTAACGTATAAGGACGTGCGTGGAATGCAGGTCGATGCAGGATCACGTGGTGTTACCATTTCATCGGAAGGCGGTTACCGGGGGCGGGGGGAACAATGTTTACTAAGGTAACCCCGGGAGAGCCTTGGCTGGGAATGCAGCCTGGTGCAGCCCCTGTGGAAAACCGCATGGAGGTGCCTGAAAAATTTAAAAGCAGAGCTGCCAAGCAACCTTCGTGTCCGCTTCGGGACGTGTCTTCGCAGAAAACAAAAACACTGTTTTTGGAAGGATGTGGGCGCGCCTGTGTTCATTGCCGCCTTATTTAAAGTGGCCAAGATACGAAAGCCACCTACCTGTCCGTCAATAAGTGGACGAAGAAGAGGCAGATCCACAGATCCACGGTGGAATATTACTCAGCCATGAAAAAGAAAGGAAATCTTACCCGTTGCACCAACCTGGTGGGAACTGGAGGGCATTACACCCAGTGAAATAAGCCAGAGAGAGAGAGAGACAAATAGCGTTTGACTCCACTTATATGTGGAATCTCAAGTAATAAACAAACAAGCAAACAAAGACAGAAACAGATTCAGACACAGAGAACAAGCTAACGGTTGTCACAGGGGACGAGGTGGAGGAAACGGAATAAAAAAAAAAAAACCTGTACAAAATAAGTAACCGAAGGGAAAAATAAACAAACAAAAAGGATCCAATGTTTTCACACCCAAAGCACAAATGGCTGCGTGTTGGCCGTGGCAATGATGGGAAAAATCAAAAAGTGGACCAAGGGAAATTCATAACCTCCGTCAAAGAAGCCAGTGTTTTGTTTGTTTTTTTTTTTGGGGGGGGGAGCAGCTTGCCTTCCGTACCACAAAACCCACCCTTGATTCTGTCCCTGTTTTAAAAAGATGATGAGTTTGCCTCCTGTGGTGCCGGTGTTTTATGAACCCCTTAATTTATCGTTCCCAGTGTGGGGGCTGTTCCCCGTGGGTGATGCTCACGTTTCATTCCTGGTATTTACAAACTGAGATGCTGCCGGCCCCGATCATGTTTTAAAGACCAAAACATATATATATAAATAATAAGGACATCACCCCCCGAACATTATCTTTGATCACTCACTTGAAGTTTTTGCTTAAGTAACTGCAAATCAACGGGTGGTGATGCCCCCGATAAAGCCGCAGGACACGTCGTGGGCGAGCCTCGTGGCGGCCGGTGGCTTTGCGGCGCGTGTCCGCCCCGCCGTCGCCCGCGGGAGAACTTCCGTGTCTTTCCTCCCCAGATTCGGCGCCGGCGCCAAGGTGGTGCACTTCCTGGGGTCGGCCAAGCCGTGGAACTACAAGTACAACCCGCAGATCCGCTCGGTCGCGGAGGAGGGGCCCTGGGGCCCCCACCGGCACCAGCTGTCCTTCCTCAACCTGTGGTGGGACATCTTCCACCAGAGCATCCTGCCCCTGTATGGAAGCGTCCGGGACGCGGAGGGGCACGCGTTGGCCATGCACCCGGTAAGCGGGGCAGCTGGTCCCTTGGGACGCAACAGTTGCGAGTAGAGTAACATTGTAACAATTCCGCACGGGGGGGGGGGGAGATGGTGGCTGGACTTACCGTCATGGTTATACCGTGTAAGGTACAGCGATGTTGAATCACTGTTTTCAGGCGTGGCACGCCTAAAAATAATATCATACCGTATTCTCACTGTCCTTTCGTGTAAAAGAAGAAAATGTAGCGCTGGCCGGTGGGTGTGGCTCTGTAGGTTGGAGCATCGTCCTGCACACCAAAAGGCTGCAGGTTGGATTCCCCAGTTCGGACGAATACAGGAGGGGACAGATCGATATTTTTTCTCCCTGGCTCTCTGCCTCCTTCCCCTCTGTCTTAAAACAGCAAACCCATCCTTGGGTGAGGGGAAAAAAATAAAATTAAATTACATTTTGGAAAATAAAGCAAGAGTCGAGAACAGAGAGAATCCGTCCACCATCAACACCTAGTATATTTCCTGCAAAGGTGGCCCTGCTCTCGTCCCCGAGTCTGTGTCCTGCGGAAAGGTATTAAAGATGAAGGTGACCTTTTGGGACTCGAAACAGGGACTCTGATGAGCCGAAACGCTGCTGCCTGCTGCAGGACTGATCCATAAATAATGCAGGGAAAAAAATGAATTATTTAAATTAGCTGCTTCATCCAGGAAGGAGCCTCTTTGATCAGGACCTAAAGATGACTGAGTGCCTTTTCGTTGGAGGGAGACACGTCCCACTTCGCATCCTTGACGTGGCAATCAGAGGGCGCTCATGAAGAGCATTTTTAAAAATTGTTGGCAGCTATTTGATGGTAAAAAAAAAATACGTATATAAGGGTAACCCTTCACGCTCTAGATCATGAAGTATCCGCCGTCGATTCGATGCGGATTCATTTGCCTGCCGAAAGTCCTTTTGAAATTAAGGTCTCTTGGGATATTTTGCCCGATGAGTTTTTAGCCAGCGGGCTTCCCGGGAGAGTGGGATTCGTTTTATTGTAAATGTGCCTCCTTAGCGCAAGGATCAGAAAATAAATGTCTAGCTTGGGGACGCACGGAGAATTCCCCTGGCGGGGGTGGACGATGGTTTTCCGCTCGGTGCATCTCCGGGCTCCTTCTCAAGGAGAACTGAGCCTTCCCCTGAGTTTTCAACGTGCGGGAATAGGAATGTATTTTCGTCCGTGTCTGTGGCTGGGCACGGTGGGCCGAGGGCTGCTGTACGAGGTAGGGTCTGGCCGCGCCCACAGGTGTGCGGCGGGGGTTGGGGGGGCCCTTCTCACCTAGGAAGCAGCCGCTGTGTCAGGGGCCACCTGCTTCCTCACGGGTGACTTTGTGAGTGGTCTCCTCACCAGGACGCCTTCAGCCGCGGGGTGCCGGGGCATCTCATGCTCTTGATTTCAAAGCACCCGGCTGGGGACTCGGCCTGCTCAGCACGGGTGTAGGTTACCTGTAGGTTTTGGGGGTGCCTTCCAGAAGGGCGGCATTCACGGGGGGCGGGGCTTACGTCGAACAAATGCAGGTGGTAGGGTTGGGGCACGCGAGCCACGCGGAGAATGGGGTGGGTCCTGGCCGCCCGGGAGTGGAAAGCAAGTCAGACCGACCTACTCAGCGTGTTCCATTTCGGCTGCAGGCTGGTGTCTGGGGCACTGAGGTGCCCTGTGCAACTGCAGCACCTCTTGCCGAAGGGCGGTGTGCGGATTCCGTGGTGGGGGCGGGCCAGCCTTGGCCTCTTGAAGACCCTGGGGAGCCGACGCTGATAATGAGTGAGGCCCCACCCTCACCTGAAAGAGGCCGTTCGGGAGACGTGAGTACCTGTACGCCGCCCACTCAGGTGTGCGGGTGGGTCCCCGCGGGCACGGAGCAGGGAGCCCGCCTCCCGGCTCCTGGGAGGGGGCGGGCAGGGAGGCGCCCCATCTTCAGCCTGCTCTGCCCTGCGCCGCATCTCTGCCGGTCCTTGTGCGGTTGGAGATGAGGGTGGGTCGCACAGTGCGGGCCCCAAGTTGTCTCCGTCCTAATCCGCCACGCTGGACATGCGCCCCTGCTTGGGGACGGGGAGTCTGCGGGGTCCTCCGTGAAGCAGGCAGATAGATGCCTCACCTCTGCGCGTGGGACACCTGAAAGGCGTAGCACATGGCACGTCCCCGCCACTGAAATGCACACATTTGCAAGAAGCAGAGGAGAAGGGGCATGGGGAGGTGAGCCCGGGTGGTCCCGGTGGGGGTCAGCATCACCCCGAGGCCCCGCGGAGGAGGGTGATGTGCGGGCGGGGGAGGGAGGTGGGACCAGGGAAGCTGAGGGCAGTGTCCATGCTGCTGGCTTCCTTGGCTCCCCAAGTCGAGCCGGGCGTACGTAGGAGAATCTCCCACCTGTGAGGCTGTGGATTTCCATCCCGGGACGAGAAAAGGTGCACCTGATGTGCAAAACGGCACCGAGCATTCAGAGAGGCGGCTGGTTCCCCATCCCGATTTCTGGGCCCCCGCGTTGGATGAACGTGGTGCGGCGGGCGGTGTTTACAGATTTCTCGTGTTAAATCCTCACCTTCAAAGTCCCGTAGATGCTTCCCCAAAACCGTTAGGAAGTCACAGCAGACTGTGCGGGGGGTGGGGGTGTTTGGGGACGGGGTGGAAGGAAAGGCCTCTGGGCCTCCGTGCTGCACGCACGTCTCCGAGCTCCGTTTCTTGCTGATTGCAAACAGCCGATGTTTGCGTGGGAGGGATCGGTTCTGTGGAAGGCGCTCGAGGCACTTGGCAGCCCTACGGAATCACTTTTGTCCCGGCAACGCTGCACGTTTATGAATCAGTTGCGACTTGTGATGTCAGCCCAACGTGCACCGTTTGAAAAGACCCTCCGGTTTGGACCAGGAAGACGGAGGTGGTAGGAGATGAACTTTTTTTTTTTCCTTCTTCTGGTTTTTCATTTCTCCCCTCCCCCGCGTGGGTCTGGCCCCAGGAATGCCGCCGGGAGTTAAATATAGGGCAAGCCCTAGCTGCAGGAATGTGAAGAATGTGCTGTTATGTATAGCACTGCTCTCCCCCCCCCACCGGGGAGCCACGCCTGCCCCAACATGTTGCAGAAAAGCCAGCGTGACCCAGAGCAGACCAAAGAGAACAAACACCCGGTGTGCTTCGCGGACCATCGGATGCATCCCTATCCCTCAGAAAACCGTTTGCGATGCAGACACGACGTCGATAAGTGTTCCTTCTTCGGGGGAGAGCAGGTCTTTTCGGTCCGAGTCCCTCGGTGGAAATCAGAAGGCAGGAAGGGTCCTTTTCGGAAACGTCCAGGCGTCTTCGGAATTTTTGCGAGTTTATCGGAGCCCGTCTGACGCCCGTGGCTGCGAAGCAAGACCTGGACGGAGTGGAAAAACAAAAAATGCTCTGTAAAATGGCAGTTTTGCGGCTTATTTTATACGTTACAATCGGGGAGAAGGTGGGCGTAAGGGGGTTCCATGGAACCCATGGGCGATCCGTCAGGGGGGCGGGAGGAGGCAAAGCAGGAAACGTCTGGGATTGGATAAAAAGTAAAGTGATAGACAGGCACTTCTTACACACGCAGGTGGGGCCCAGGATGCTTCACAGCAGAAAATGAACATGATATCAGTAACGATGAGGGGATTTGCGGTCTCGGCTTGTGCCCCACGGTTTGGGGAACAGGGACATTGTCTGATGTTCGGAAGGTGTGTTATCATCATCGCAGATGCAAAAAGACAACACGCAGGCCCAGTCACGGTGAAGGTGGACGTTTCTCAGGGAAGATTGCGCCCTAGGCCAATGCCCGCCCGCCGTGGCCGGCTTTGGGTTCGTGAGCTTTCATTTCGGATCCATCCTTGGGGTCTCTGAGTGTGCAGGGCCCCCTCGCTGGCCAGCCCGAGCTCCTCGGGTGTCGATCGAGGCCTCTTTTCATCCCGAGAACTGAGCTGCCTTGGGACTCATCCCGTGAAATCTCCGGTGGCCCCAGGAGGGGTTGGGGAAGGGGATCCCAGGGAAGAAAGGTGAGCGTCTGGCCCCTGAAGGTGCTGGGGAGTGGGGTGGAGGGGAGAGAGTACTCAGAACGAATCACAGTAAACGGGAAAGACAGGCACCCTGCCCCCTGCCCTTCCACGGAGCCCAGAGAGGGTCAGGGGTAGGGAAAGGCAGGAGGTGAACCCAACGCTTTTAGACAAGGACACAGAGACTCCAGCTGAGGACCCCCATTTGCAGGCGCGGCACAGATACTTAAAACCTGGATAAAAAAAATTTTTTTTTTCACAAAAACAACTTGAACACCGCCTGCTTCGCCCAGCATTGCATCCTGTACTGCCCAGGGTCCCTCCCTCTACGCATCCTGTGAAGAAGAAGGCGGAGGGGTGGGTGGCTTTTAAATACGTCTGCCGCTTGGATCTTTTTATCAGGAGTCTCCAGAAGCGATGCTTTTACAGTATCTGCGATATATTCAGGATTTCATTTGTGCTCCGGGGCGTCTTTGGAATTCGTTATGCAACGCCGCTGCCACCTACTGGCCACTTGTTGCATTACGACTCTCCGTTCCCCACCCCACCGCACGCCCCCACTGATGGAAAAAAATTTCCACCCCAGTGTGTGTGTTTTTCCACCCCAGTGTGTGTGTTTGCGGGGGGGGGGCATTAAGTGGCTCATTTTTCTTTGTCGTTTTTCATTCCCCCTCCGCCGGTGGTTCCCAGTATGTCTTTCTATTTTATTTTTCCATCTTATTTTTAATAACGCGTTTTGTTGGAGAATTCCGTATCTGGAAAAGGGGGCAGCCGTAAAAGGCGCCCCTGTCCGTGATCTTCGGAGGGAAACACATTGGAATTGCCAGATGCCGGCAGACCCAGAGCGTCCCCCGAAGGACCCCTTAACCCCATCGCAGGCACCCGGAAAGGCTGTCGCGTGGTCGGCAGGCAGGCTGGGAAGGATTCCCAAGCAGGAGGAGAGGCAGAGAGGAAAGTGGGGGTTCTCCCTCCAGAGGGGAGAGGGGCTTGGTGCACCCAGAGGCACCTGCCCTGAGGGGCGGGGGCTTGGAGCTTTGGCTGGGGGGTTGGGGCAGTTGCTGAGCGGGATGTTTCGGTTGCTCCTCTTCAGGTTGCAGCTTGCCGCCGTGATGTTATCTGCGGGTGCAGGGTGTGGTGTGTCCTGTTCTGTAAGTTCCCGGAGCTGCTGGGCCTTCTGGGCAAGTCCCCTCAGTTTCTCGTCCTGAGGATAGAGGCTCCTGAAAGCAATTAGCATCTGTCGGTGGTACATGGTGGGATCCAGCCGGCTCTGGCAAACCGGGCCTGGAAAGGCAGCTGTTGTTCTGTTAACTGGTATCGCTTGCAAGGGTTTGTGCACCCCTACGCGGCACAAATGAAATCCTGCCGCAGAGAGTTGTGAGTCTGGTCTATTTCTTTTCTCTTGTTTTTAATATTTATTTTCAGAGAGAGAAGGAAGAGAAGGAGAGAAACATCCATGTGTGGTTGCCTCTCGTGCGCCCCCTACTGGGGACCTGGCCCGCAACCCAGGCATGTGCCGTGCCTGGGAATCAAACTGGTGACACCCCTTACGTCCTGAGGCCCGCGCTCAGTCCACTGAGCCACACCAGCCAGGGCCAGCCTGGTCTCTTTGAATGGACATATTTGTGACAGGCCTCTACCTGGCTGAGTGAACCCTTAGTTTGTCTGTTCTCTCGGGCTGCATGTCATCGAATCCTGTGCGGGCACCGTTGGTGGATGAATTCTTCTGCTGGCGGGCTCTGTGGGGTGTTGGCGAACCCCGACATCTCCACCAGGGGACCCCCTTGTGGGCATCTCCTTGTCTTGTGTGGCATTCCTGGAGGGCTTGTCCCCACGGTGGGGTTGCTGGGTCAGTGCGTGTCCACGTGTCGCCCTAACAACATGAAGTGGATACTAAAACTTGAATAGATTGTGCCGAGGGTTTTCTCAGAGGGCGTGCGTGACCCAAGGAGCATGGGGGTATCTCTCTGTGTCGGTTTAATTTGCAAGATCGAGATGACAAATGGACTTGGCCAATCTCCTGACTCCGTGGCACTAAGCAAAACACAATGCATCCGATAGGATTCCATTCCTATAAAATGATAGAAAATGCAACGTTATCCTCAGTGACAGACAGATGAGTGTTTTTTGAGGGGATGGTGGAGGAAAAAGGGACACGGTATAGAGGAACCTTGAGGGGAAAAACATATTTACTCCTTGGATATGTCAAAATTTGCTGAGTGGTACAATTCAGCTGTGTTCAACTTACAGTGTGCAAATTATACCTCAGTAAACCCGTTGGCCAAACAAATGTAAAGTGACTCTATGCTGTCCTCCATCTGACCTTGCTGTTACAGAATATTTCTACTAAAGTTTATTGTGTCGAAGCTTTGTTCTGGTTAATATTTATACGGTATGCTTTGTTCTGTATTTTTTCCTGTCAGCGTCTCTTGTGTTCTTATGTTGAAGATGTTACTTTTTACGAAGCTTAAGAGGCGGTTTTCTTCTTCTTTGTATCCAGTCAAATACTTCTGGCTCTCAACTTGGATACCTTGTTGACATTTTACGCAACGACTGGTATATTGATGCCTAAATGTGTGTTTTTGAGTGCTTTGCATCATTGCCTGTTTTAAGGATCTTTCTTTCTCTCTTTTCTCGTTTTCCTTTGGATTCATTATGTACTTTTATTCATTCCATTGCATCCTCTATTTACCTATCATTCCCATTGCTTTGTGTTTTAAATGCTTACCGAGAGGTCCCAATTTTCATTCCCCACTTTCTATAGTCTGATACAATTCGAATAAAAACTACTTTGGTGCTTTCTGGCCATCGAAGAACCCGGGAACTGCAGCGAGAACACGGTCTCCATCCAGGGAGCGTTTATTTATTTAACTTTAGTGTTTGGCAAGAAGTTTCCCTAGAGGTGATCTGCCCGCCGCAGGTGGGGCTGGTGGGAAATGCGGTTTCTCCTTGCGGCTGGTGTATTTCTGGTCCCTGTCTCGGGGGATCCCAAGGAAGACCTCGTGGTGCTTGGAGGGTCCCTGCGTGAACACCTCAGCGCAGGGTGGGGTCCCCGCTGCGGAAATGTGTTAGCCAGGTTCCCAGCTGCCGTTCTCCGTGGTCTCCAGGCGAAATAAGACGCCGGATGCATTTATTCCATACCCGTAGTCGTATATTTTGTGCCTGCAGTTGCTCAAGCCTGTTGAGCTGATTTTGGTGGGAGACTGTACGTGGAGCAAGCCGCGTCGCCAATGGCTGAAAACGGAAACACCCCACTTTCTTCGGCATCTTTTTGCCTTTAGCTTCCACCTGCGTCAGCAGCAACAAATTCGCAAGATTGTAGCCCCAGGTGCGGAGAGGTGCTTTCTTTTCCTTTCTTCCAAATGTACCTGTTTGGGTCATGCATTGGAGTCTCGGCCGTTTCCTGAATAATCTGGCTCCGTGACGTTCTCACCGGCTTTTCTCTTCCCCGACTCACACTCTTTCGGACTTTGAGCTTCTTTCTCCTCCGAGCCAAGAATGCTCTGAACGCTTCCCAGTCCCCGAGTCTTCCCTGTCAAGATGACCCTGAACCTGAGGCCGCTGTGTAAGGGTCAGAATCAGGGACGCCCTTGTTCCCCGAAGATAGAAATGACTGCAGTTGGCAAACGTCCCTCGTTGGGCAGATGGGCCCGTGGAGCTGCCCGCACTTACCCCAGAGGCTGGATTTCCACCAAACGGTGGTTACATTGCTTTTTCCCTTGTACTGTTTTTCTGTTTGGAAAAATGTCCAACAAAACTGGGGCCAAGGGGAGTAATACAATGGATAGCTGTTTGGGTATATCCTGCACCTGCCTCTGTTAGGTGTTACCATTTTGCCTCCTTTTCATGTTCTCTTACACACACACACACACACACACACACACACACAATTTCTTTCCTGAGTCACTTGAAAACCTGCTTCTGACCGACGTCATGAAACCACGGCCCCGAATACATTAGCGTAGAGCTCAGGGCAGCAAGGAAGCCCTTTCATGCCAACGCAGAGCAGACAAGTTGCACATCGGCGCCAGGCTCTGCATCCCGGATGAGCCCAGACGTAAATCACGTCTGCTGCTGTCCCCGTGTCCTTCTTCTCTTCCCCTCGCGCTCCTGGAGCAAACTGTTGTCTCAGGGTCCCCCCTGCGCTTTCGGCGAGCGGATGCTGTCCGTGCCGGGGGTGAGAATTCGCCCCCTGTGCTGTGTCTTCCTTGTCTCTCCCCAGTTCTCCTCCTGCAGGAGGAGAACACAGTGGGGTGTCTTCAGGGAAGCTGCGCTCCTTCGCATGAAGGTTTTGCTAACGTGCTTTTGTTATTTATTTATTTTTTTTTTATGACAGATGATAGGTAAGCCTGACGTGCAGGCTTCCACAGGAGTGACGTCGGACCGGGTCTCAGCTCCTCGCTCCGAAGATGTCAGACAGACCCCAAGCACCTCGGTATCCCTTCATTAAACACTTACGGGTGCCCTTCTCTCTGGGGGGCGGACTTGTCATCTCAGCCTGTCGGTGTCCACAGGCTGGCAAGGAAAACACCTGGTGGTTTTCATCTTCACCCCCTGACTTTCTTTTTTTCCTTTTCTTTTTTTAAGATTATTATTATTTTTTAATTTTTAGAGGGAGGGGAAGGGAAGGAGAAAGAGAGGGAGAGAAACATCAATGTGTGGTTGCCTCTCGTGTGCCCCCTACTGAGGACCTGGCCTGCAACCCAGGCATGTGCCCTGCCTGGGAATCGAACCCGTGACCCTTTGGTTCACAGCCCACACTCAATCCACTGAGCCACACCGGCCAGGGCTGTGACTTTCTTCATGGTTTTCCCAGCTGCTGGAGCAACATGGTATTGGGATTAGTCTCTTCATGATCCAGTTGCAGAAGGCACCCAGTTTTCTTCTCAGATGTCCACTGCGCCCTTATCACGGGTCCCAGGCCATTGGACCGTTCCCTTCCATCTTTGGGAAGAATTAGAAAAGAAAACAGAACATCCGTATGGCAGATACGTGTCCCTTCATTAGAAAAAAAAATCAGTACGACTCCGGAACCAGGCTTAATGTCGCTATTTCACAAGGATCAATGTCCCCGGTTGTTTTCCTAAATCTGCCTTCTTTTATCTGTGTCCTCAGGAGATTGAACCCAGGCAGATTCTTCTTAGTAACATGACCTGCAGGCACCTGTCTACGGAACATGGGAAGGAGAGAGTTCCTTCCTCCGATGGACAGGCTGCCTCAGGAAAATGCCCCGAAGTAGGGATGTGGTAGGAGCCAGTGGCATTCGTCTCTGAAAGTTCCTGTCGATCCTGGTCATCCAGACTCATAGCCTCCCATCCTGTGTCAGGAAAGCCGGGATCTCAGCCCTTGTAGGTGTAGCACAAACCCCACTCACTCATGGAGCCTGTTCACTGCCTCTTACTCTCACCAGGAAGAGCTTTGTGCTGTTTTGGTTTAGACCGCAATTCTCTGAAGCTCAGCCCCAGACTAACGATTCACGTTATGTTCCTAGCATCCCGCGGATCACACAGGAGGTGGCCCGTTGCACGCATCTGCACAACTAAGCCCGGAGCCCCCTGTGGATGTCCCCAGGGACCCCAGCCCTCGGGATGCGTTGGAGGTGACAGTCCAGTCCTTTGCTTGCTCAGGGCCCCTGCTGGGCGCTGTCTACTACGTGACCTCGATTTCCAGCCACGCGCTGTCGAAATCTAGAGTCCGCCCGCCTCTCACGGGGCCTCTGGTCCATGTGTCTTCTCTCCAGCGTGGGGCTGGTCCCTTTTCTCTCCTGTCCTTAATAATCACGCACTTCCTCCCTTTCAAAGCTGTTTGGCAAAAGTTCGTTGGCGTTGAGAGCTAGGCTGTGCTTCGTTATAGAGCGAGCAACCTTGCAAATGAATGCCCCCCGATCCGTGGTCAAAAATGATTCCTCATCTAAAAGCAGGAGTGCTTTGGGGGTGCATCTTGGGTCCACACGAAGAATTGGGGGTGCATCTTGGGTCCACACGAAGCATGCGTCAGTGTCTTCTTTAAGGATGAGCGAGAGTCCTTCCTCCCCCTTCCTCATCCGTGGGCTCTCTTCCTAAACTTCCTTCTTTTCCTGCATGCGTTTGATGACAGCCATTGCTAGCATTTTTCTTTTTCCCAGCAATGATTGAATAACACAATTTGGTCTTGAAGCCATAGGAGCTCAGGCTTTGTGGCTGGGTGTCAGAACGGTGGATGGAAGTCTGAGTTGAATGTGCGTCTTTTGTCCACAATGCCGCAAGCCCGGGTGGCTGATGAAGGATAGATATTTAGGAACTGCTGACCCTTTGGTTCGAAGGCCGCTGTTCAACCCACTGAACCACAGCAGCCAGGGTGAAAAGCAATTCTTAGGAAAAGGCAGACGCATGTGCCATGACATTTCATAACATTAAAAAAAAAAAAACAAAAAAAAAACCATAGGCCAAAGGCATCTAATAACCGTGTGACCCGAACGGAAACAAAATCTACCTCTCCTTTTACGTTTCGTTTTCGTGAGATTAAAACGTGCCTTTTGTTCCAACGGAAGCCGGTGTCGCTCCTCGCCGTGCGTCTGAGAACCCAGGTGCAGGGGCGGAAGGGGCTGCCGGCGGGCAGCTCCCAAGCCATTGCCTGTTGCCCTGTGTTTCCCCAGGTCGGCTTGGCCGTCTCCATCTCCCAGATTTCCATCGAAGAGAAGGCCCGGGAACTGAGCCCCGAGGAGGGGAGACGGAAATGGGAAGAGGGCCATATCGACTACCTGGGCAAGGACGCATTTGCCCACATCCAGGAGAAGCTGGACCGCTTTCTGCAGTAGCCCGGGCCCTGGCGTGTGCTGCCGCGGCAACGGTTCGTTCCGTCCTTCCGCAGGGAGATGCTGCCCCACCAGGTGCCTGTCTTTCGGGTGATCGGCGGTCGGTCGGTCACCCAACTGGACAGCCTCTCCAAGATAAAAAAAAAAAAAAAAAAAAAACCACAACCCAGATCGAAGCGCCCTGCTGACCCCAGCCACCAGCCCTACCTGGCTTCCTTCAGAGACCAGGTGTTGTTCTCATTTCGTCAGCAGGAGGGGCCGCAGGAAGAAAGTCGCGGTGGGCCCTGGACCACCGTCCCTGCCCGATGGAGCTGCGGGCAGCGGCCCCCGTTTTTGTCCTAAACAGGACTCGACGACAACACATTTTCTCCAGCTCCTAAGCACATAACAGCGGAGACACGTGTTCTGTGCCTTCTCAGGAGCCCCCAGACACGACCATCCTCTCTCCGAGGACTCGGTAAACATCCAACATGTCGAGCGTGAGTCCCGTTTTGACCTGGTGAAGCATGTTGTAGCTGTCGGTCCCGTTGAGCGAAACCTGACAGGGCCTCAGCGTGCCCTCGACAGACGCCCCCGACGTGGGCAACGCCAGGGATGTCTGGGAGACAGACTCAGGCTGGCGAGGGAGCCGTGGCCTCTTCCCAACGGGTCTGCCGACTGCTTTGCAAGAACCAAGGGCTTGCGGGCGACACCGGAAGTCTGCAGAGAGCTTGCTGGTGACCGCCGCATCCGGCGGCCACGCGAATGTGGACGCAGGTTTCCTTTGCTGCCTTTTTCACGCAACGGCTCGGCGGCACTGGGTGTTGCTACCTCAGTTCCAGGCGGCGAGCCGACGCGCCGTTCAGCGAGCCATCTCAACTCAGCTCTTCCGGGGGGAATGCCTAGTCTTGTGAGCCTGGGCCCTTGATTTCACGAGGAAGCCTTACCTTCAGCAGTGTCCTGATTTTGTGGGCTCCCGCAGTGGGGATCGGACGCCTCAGAGTGTTGCTGTTCCGTGCCCCCCGCAATGGGTGTCATTAAAGGTGACCGTCGCTGCGCAAAGCGGAGGGAGATGCGATTTTTTTTTCAACGTGTGAGTGGGTTGTTTATTGCGTGCGCGCCGTTGGATGGCCCCACGTTAATTAGGTGCAGGTTGGGAAGAAGGGGGACAGGGCTGTGGTGGAAGTCGCTGGGGGGTCGTCGGCCACGTTTCTCTCTCCCGAAGCCGCTTAGCAGGGGTTAAGAGCATCTGGCTGAACTCCGTCCGTGGCATGAGTCGTGGCGACGGCTCGTGTAAGCACAGGGGCGGCTTCTCATCTGAGGTCAAGGGCAGCGTCACTGAAAATAGCCATAGGGACACACAGACCCTTCGGTGTGTTGGGTGGGTGGCGATCAGGCATCAGGATAAAGCCGTCCGTGGGTCCCATGGAAGGAGGGGTCGCCGCTCTGTGCTCCGGCGTTGGGGTCGCCGAAACGGAAGCCTGAGCCGGGGCACGTTGGCGAGGGAAGCAGTGCATATGAGGAGTCCTGGAGTCTGGTTCAGCGACTCCGGGGGAAGAGAATTCGGGTTTATGGACAGTGACGCCGCAGTTCGCTGGCTCATAAAGTACATTCAGCACCCAGGTCTGCTTTAGCATCGTCATGCTGTTAGATGCTCACACACTCGGTTACAATTTTGCGGCAACGACATGGTCTTCCTTCTGGGGTGCGCCTGTGTGCGCGTTTTGAGAGGTCAGAAGAAAAGCTGGTGTTTCCCAGAGCGAACGAGTGGGGATGCCTGCCTCTGCTCTATAGCAAATTCAAATTACCACAGGTGTTTTCCGAAATCGCTGGTGACAACAAGTTACACAGACTAGGGAAGCTGCCCCCTTTTCCTTTTTAGCATTTGGCTTCCCCCACCATCCATCCGTCCATCCAACCAACCATCTATTTTTCCATGCATCCATCTACCTTCCGTTTATCTGCCCGTTATTCACCCATTCTCCCATCATCCATCCCAGCACCCACCCACCCATCCACTCACCAACCTACTCACCCACCAACGCATTCATTCACTGGCCCATTCACCCATACATTGTCTATGCACTGTCCATCCACCATTCATCCAACCATTTAGCCATCTACTCACCCACCCATCGACCCATTATCCATCTATCCCTTTGTCATCAAACCATCCACCCATCCATCCGTTCACTCATCCATCCATCCATCCACCCACTCATCCATCCATCCGATACTTATTACTGAGGTCTCTCTACGTGGCAGGCGCTGTGACATGTTCTCACGCAGGGCTGAAGAAGTTCAAGAACATTTTGATGACTCCTGAGCGACATCCATGTAAGAAGTACAACACCGTTCTGAATGACACCAGGGCCAGGGTCCGTACCGCACAATGTCCGGACGACGGCATTGGTACAAGTTCAGTGCCTAAGAAGTGGGATTCAACCTGCACAATCCCTAACACTTGGGTGCAGAGAAGGGATTTCTAAAAATGGTTTATTGTTCAAGAAATGTTTAATTGGGGGGGGGGAGAAGGGGGCAGCAGAAAGAAGCATTTCCAGATATATCGCCTTGGCTAGGTGGGTTAAGATCTGTGATGTGTATGAACCTTTAGAGCAACAAAGGATAGTACTTTTGTTTCTCGACCTTCCTTGGCCGAAGCCCGCTGACACTGCTGACTGGTACGTAAATGCGCATGGACCGTCTCAACGCTGGGCTGACTCAGAATGTGTTGCTCTGGGCCCCCGGTCCTGCAGTCGGCAAAGCAAACCAGCTGTCCTTTCTGATCTTACAGGGCTGTGTTATTTAGAGTTCGCGGCAGAACCACGCCCTTGGGTTGGTTAGAAACTGAACAATTTCCATACCAACGCTTCCCACCATCCACAGAAAGAAAAGTGGGACTATGGTTCGCGGCAGAAAGTACACCTTTTGAAACACAATGGTGCAGGTCCAAATATACCCAGTGTGTGAAGGTACTTTGCAGATAACACACATTTTCTTTTAAGTTTAGTAGCAAAAAAAAAAAAAAAAGAATAGTAGTAGTTGAAGAAAACTCCAGTTGTTAACCAAAATAATGAGCAGCGAAATCAGGAGGCAAAACACTAGAGTCAAATGTTTGGGGGGGAAAATAAAAAGAATACCATGTAAGCAGCTGGCTGGTGTGCCTGTGCCCCTCTGAGTGGGTTTTAGCTCCGAGACCTGGACAATGGTGCTCGTGAAAAACTGAAGTTGATTTTCTCTCTTGTTTGCTCATTTAGATTGTTCTTGAGATTCGGCATCTAAGTGAAATCATACGGTATTTGTCGTTCATGTGTTTCATTGAGCACGATACCTTCTAGGTCCATTTATGCTCTTAAACTGGTAAGATTTCCTTCTTTTTTATGGTTGCGTAGTATTCCATTGTATATATTACGTACCCAAAGCTGTTTTATCTACTTCACTGATGGACACTGGAGCTGCTTCGAAATTTTAGCTATTGTCAATAATGCTGCAACGAAAACCTAGGGCTGCGTATATTCCTTCAAAATAGTAGGGTTTCTTTAGATATAGACCCAGAAATGGAACTGCTGAAGTAAAGTTCAGCACATGGAATATAGTCGATAATATTGTGAAAACTATGCTTGGTGCCAGGTGGGTGCTGGCAACGTGGGGAGGATCAGTTTGTAACATATGCGATTGTCTAAGCCCTGTGCTATGCCCGTCAAACCTGACACGGAATAATATCGAATGTGCACCGTCCCTGGAGAAAGGCTTTTTAAATAAATTTAAATTCGACAAGAGCAGCGCCTGTGAAAACATCTGAGTGTTTTTCCAGCTTTTCCACGTCGCACAAGAGTTCGTCGCTCTAGAGACCTGAAGAGCCATCGAACTGGTGAGCGGTCCTCTACCTGCCCGGGCGGACACCCTCACCTGTGTCTGAGCATCCTTCCTTGGCGGCCGCTTCCCGGCCCGATGCGGCCCGCGTGCCTTAGCTACCTGGCCTCTCCCCGAGGACGCAGATGTTCAACTTGTCGTTCTGCACGCTGCTTCCTTATTTTTCGTTCCCGTGGGTCATTTGGAGGGGGGCGGAATGAAGAAACCGTGGCCACCAGAATTTAGAGCCGAGCACCTGCGCGGGGCGAATCTCGCTGGCGCCCCTTGTGGCGGGGGCTGTTGGCCGCTGCCGGTGTGCCCTGGGTCTGCCTCGTGCCCGTAAGCAGACCGCGCAGCACGTGGAGAAAGGCCCTGCCCACCGTGTCGACAGGCTGCAGAGGGCGCGGGGAGTGTGGCAACGGCCGTTGTCTGCAGCCCCCCCATCAGCAGCTCGCCTGAGTGGGGTCTGGGGCCCCTCATTTTCACCGGTCAGTTTCAACAGCTGTCCCTTTCACCCCGAAGTTGACGTCCACTGAGCTTCTCTCCTGGCGCGAAGAATAGCCTGCCCCGCCCCGCCTGCCAGCATCCCCGGGCGCTCCCCCCGCCCAGAATCGGACACTGCGCTGACCTCCGATAGGACATTAGGGAAGTAGCTGGTATTTTCTGTGCTGGGATGGAACAGCTGAGGCTCCGTCCTCCGGGGCAAGGTGACCTCTCAGTTTGGGACGTGTTGGCTCGTGACAAAATTGCACCTGCGTTGCTTCTACACAGTGATGGGCGTGTGGTGAGCAGGTGGCGCTGGAAGGTTAGAGTGCGGGGCAGAGGCAAGACCGAGGGCCACCGGCGGGAGCAGGCAGAGAGCACTCCCGGCCGCCCAATCAGCGGCCCAGGTGAGCCTCCCCTGGGTCTCCCTTGGGCGTCCTTGGCTGCGGAAGGCACACCGGCACCTACTGCCGTACCGTGTACCCTGCAGCGGGGAGGGACACCCAAATTCGTGTTGGGTGCCCTGAGCCAGAGCTCCGGGAAGGACGGCAGAGCAGGGGGGAGAACAAAGCCCACCGATCTGTCCTCCTCACTGTCTTTGAACCGGAGCAGGCTCTGTGTGTGTGTGTGTGTGTGTGTGTGTGTGCGTGCTGCATCCATGAATGGCTACACTGGCCCAAGGCCTGGAGGTATTGCCTCAGTCAATGCCCACCAGCGTGCTCAGGATAAAAGGGTGGTGACCGATACAGTGTGTGGTACAGTGTCGGGAACAGGTCCTGGGCTTGGGCTGCCTTTACGATTCCTGTCCTCAGTCTGGGTGTTGCTGCTGGTCATTAACAGGCACCACTGGCTCACGTCTCTTTGTCCATCGGTGGGGGAATAAGGGAGATGGGGCCCCTTCACACAGTGGAATATCGGTCAGCCATAAAAATGCCCCCCTGAAATCTCACCATCAGTGACAACATGGGTGGGCCTAGAGGGCATTACGCTCAGGGAAATAAGTCACACAAAGAAACACAAATACTGTCTGATTTCACGTATAGGCGGGGTCTTTTTTAAAAAGTCAAAAACAATGTCCTGGCTGGTGTAGCTCAGTGGCTTGAGCACAGGCTGTGAAGCAAAGGGTCGCTGGTTCGATTCCCAGGCAGGGCACATGCCTAGGGTGTGGGCACAGGTCCCCAGCAGGGGGCGTGTGAGAGCCAGGCAACCCCACACTGAAGTTTCTCCCCCTCTCTCCCTCCCTTGACTGTCTCTCTAAAAATAAATAAATAAAATCTCTAAATTAAAAAAAAAAGACAAATAGAAAAATAGGAAACTGCACAGGTTAAAAAAAAAAAAAAAAGATCAGACGGGTCGTTAGCAGCAGCTGGAGCCGGGAGACGCGAGCATTGGAGAAAAGGGGTGACAAGTGGCGGAACACGAGCAGAAAAGCATTCCTCTTGCCTTTTGACAAGAAGATGGATGTTCACTTCCCGGGGCGGCCACATCCCAAGGTCGGCCAGTGTCCTCTGCACCTTGAACGTGCACGGGCTGGCGTGTCGGTTGTTCCTCGATGGCGGTGGGGAAACGAAACCAGGCACACAGTGTGGTGTCACTGAAGGGATTCTCACCCGGGAGGGTACCTGGCAGGGTTTCCGTTTCTGCAAGTCTGCGCAAAGTTATCTTGCCGGCCTTCACGGAGCTGGAGGCTCACAGGCAACCTGAGGGTAAAGGGCCTTCTTCCTAAGTGAGAAGTGGCCGCGTTTATTGGGGAGGCGCTGACTCAGGCAGGAGCCCACACAGGGTCCCCGTGAGGAGCAGACACAGGGTGGCACTTACAGGAAAGGGGAGGGGACAGTGACCCCCCAGCAGGGAGGCCCGGCCATGGGTGCAGATGACACGGCATCGTGAGGCTGATTCTCCACAGCGTGTTTCGTTCTCGGTCCTGTGCTCATCCGTCCAGTTGTCACCTCATCAGCTTCCCTGTCTGTCACCTTTGACCACAGCTCTGTGGGGCACAGGGTGGCTTTTGGCCCCGAGCAGAGGTCACTGTGTCCTGTTGTAACACCGACAGCTTGGAGCCACAAGACACGCCAGGCAGCTCCTTGGGGCCGGCAGCTGCGGCTCCATGGCAAAGGGGTTGCATTTACTATATTTTTATACTCTATACTTCCTTCACGTCATCATGTAGTTTGCTCTTTAGATTTCCTCATTCTCGTGGGTGAATGAGACGATGATACGCTACTGCCCACATACAGATACATAAATAACATCATCTCTACCCACGTGCCCACTGACGGAGCCTGAGGTTGTTTCCAGGCCTTGGCACTTGTCAGCAACGCCGCTGCGAACCCGAGGATGCGTGTATGTGTTCTCAGTGGTGTTTTGGGATTCTGAGCATTTATTTCTGGAAGTGGGATATTTCACTGGGTCAAAAGGCAGTTCCGTTTTTTGGTGTTTTTTTTTTTTTTTTTTTTTTTTTTTGAGGAAACTCCAGACTGCTTTCCACGGTGGCTGCACCACCTGCATTCCCACCCACCCACAGGGCGAGAGGGTCCCCCTTCCTCCATGTCCTGCTGGTGCAGGCTGGGGGCCGCATTCCCGAGAGCAGCCCCCCTGACCCCCGGAGGTCACGGGTCCCCGCGGTCTCCGTCCTGGTTGCAGGAGCAGAAAGGGAAGGTCCCACAGCAGGGCTGCAGCCACGGCTTCCAGAGAATGTGGCTCAGCGAGAACTGGGGGGGGAGGGGGGGCACGGGGCTCAGCGTCTGCCTGTGCCTCCGCATCGCCTCGCCCACCCTGGAGAACGCCTCGTGGAACCGGGGCTCGCAGCCCGGTGACAGGGGCCGCGCCTCCGAAGGGTCGCTGGAGAGGTCAAAGAGCAGCGGCGGGCTGTGCTGGGTCACGCCGGCCCCCGGGCAGGGGCACACCCCTTGGCCGTAGCAGGCCCCGGCTCCCTGCGGGTGGAACTGCGGTGTCATGTAATGCACCTTCCACACTTGTCCCCCTAGAGGCAAACCGGGCCGTGGTCAGGGCAGCGGGGACCCATCGAGGGCGACACCCGGCCCTCCCCGGAGAACCCTCAGGGGACGGCAGCCCCCCAGGGCGGGGCGGGCGTGTACTCATGCTCCTTCTCGTGCCAGCGTGCGGCGTGCAAATGCTTCCCGCAGTAATGGAACAGGAACTCGTGCGCCGAGCGCTGGGCGGCTCCTCGCAGCAAGGCCGGCAGGCTGCGGCCATCGATCACCCTGAGTCGGCGGAGAGACCGGAGGGAGGAATCAGCAGGGCCGCGCTTCGCCCCTGGCAACAAACGCTCAAGGCTTCGGGGGCCCCAGCTGGCAGCCGGGCGGGGGCGGGTTCAAGCTGCCTCCCTGAGCCGCGACCAGTGTGCCAGCGTCCCAGCCAGACACATTGTCCTGTGCAGGCTCCAGGTCGCCAGGTTTCAGGGCCGCTGGTTACACAGCATGGTGTGGAGAACACACACACATGCACACACGCACACCATTTGACCTTGGGTGTGAACGCATAGCCTCCTCCAAGCCCAGCTGCCTCGCCTGGCCGGTAGCTGGAGCCCTGAGGTTGCAGAAACCTCTCCAATCACGACAGACTCCGAGATACATTGTTGCCTGTATAACCGGATGGGCCCGAGGCCTCTCGGTCCTTCCTTAGAAACATTGTATAAATTAGGCCTTAACGTGGATGGAACACAGAAAAGTTCTTTTTCTGACCACAGAAAAGCTCTTGCAGGCACTGTTTGACTTTCTGCACCCAGATTGCGCCCGGGGGGCGGGGGGGGGGGTTCACTTTATGTGCCTAAAAAATGCTTTTTTGTGTGATGGGAACTTGGGGGAAGGGTACCTGACCTTATCAACAAGACTATTTCTTTGATGCTTTCATTGGAATAAAAGAAAATTATGATCAAAATATTGACTTCTAGCCTTGGCCAGATACCGGTTAGATTGGATTGTTGTCCTCTGCCCCCAGAAGGTTGCAGGTTCGATTCCTGGTCAGGGCACATGCCTAAGTTGTTGGTTCGATCCCCAGCCTGGACGCATACAGGAGGGGACCCATCAATGCCTCCTTGTCTTTCTCTCTCTCTCTCTCTTCCTGCCTCTCTAAGCCTATTCTTAGGTGAGGATTAAGAAAATATATATGGATGTCTACTTTTTTCCTCTTGTATGAGAGTGACTCTTTGCCAAAGCGGTAACAGGGAGGCGAGAACCGAAACTGCAAACGGGTCGCTTGACCCAATATTGCATTTTAATCTTCAGCCTGACTGAGTTTGGTTATTTTACGTTAAGCTGCCCCCTACACTGGACGGCGTGAGAATCTTCGTAGTGTTCTCATGTTGTTGGATTCCCCCCCCAAATGCGGACGGTCTCCCAAACGAGGGGGCGGGGGGTCATCTCACGCACCTGTCCCGGGACACCTCGCCGCCCCCCAGCCGGACCACGGTGGGGAAGACGTCCATGAGGCTCGTGGGCTCAGAGACCACCCGGCCGGCGGGCAGCACCCCGGGCCAGCGGAAGATCCCGGGGACCCGGATCCCGCCTTCCCAGCCTGCCATGCCTTTGCCACCTGGAAGCAAACGACACCGTGTGAGGCCCCCCAGGAACCTGTCCGAGCTAGACACACCTGCGCCCACACGTCCGTGTGTCTGTCTGCACAGATACTCCCGTACCTAGCCGCACACGGGGCAGCTTCTGCTCCCCAAAACTGGCCACGGGGGTTGCTCCAGAACCTTGTGACGTCCCTTCCCTGGCAGATGGAGCCCAAGTCCCTTGCCCCTGAAATGTGGGGTGCCCTTGCGATCCCCTCAACAAACAGGGCATGGGATGCGTCACTTCAGAACCATCAGTGGGATTTCATGGAAACACAAAGTTGGTGATCTTCCCCTTATTTTCCTCCTTTTTTTTTTTTTTTCTGGATGGACAACATTATTGGACCTGGGAACCTACCATCCTCCTGCTCCCCAAACTCCTCAGCATATACCCACCTCCCTGCTTTGTTATCCTCCCCGTGCAAGTCCTTCCTTTCAAAGATGAGCCCCCGCCAGGGACCCTCTGGGAAAGCGAGGGGGCCCCGTCTGCCTCTTGGTGAAATCCAAACAGCGATGAAGCACTGGACGACTCCCAGGTCTTTGTAACACACACAGGGCGATTCACTGCGAACTCACCCTCCTTAGGAACTCCAGGTACGGAAAGTCAAGCCAGCGGATGAGGGTGGGAGAAATTTTAAACAGGATCCCGATCACTACATGCTTCCCCTATGGGTGCCTTCACTGTGATGCTACGGCTAAGTCTCCCACGGCCGCCTGACCGCATCTGTGCTCGCACCCAAACGTCCACGGGCCTTACCTCTGTATATTCCGTTCCGTCCCCCCAGCTGACCGAGGGCTTTGTCCCTGGCTTCCAGATGTCCCCCGTGGTCAGAGGCGAAGTACGTGAACGTCTTGTTTTTCAAGCCCTTTTCTTCCAGCGCCCCGAGAAGTTCGCCTTTACGAAAACGGGGCGTCGCGGGAAAAGGTAAAACAGCATCAGTGGACGGAACACAATGCCCCCTTTCGGTAAAAGTCACCACGTGGTACAAAGGCACCCCAAGGGACCCCAGTCCTCGGGAGATCGCAGGGAGGCACAGGATCTCGACGTGTGGAGAGGAACCTCCTTGTTCTGATGCAGGGGGTGGCTGGGATCTTGCTTGCAAAGGTATCGACCGTTCGGGAAACAGAATAAATGCATGGAGCCAACAGATGGGTAACGGTGTGTCTGCGATGTGCTACAGTTGAGCATCTACAAATGGACGAGGTGGAAATGGGCTGAGAAACACGGATTTTAAAGGTCCCTATCCCCTCAGGACGAAGCCAGGTCTCTGCGCATCGGTGGGTGCCGGCACTTGGTGGCCAGACCACATCAGGGCAGAACTGTCTGCGAAGCACAGCGTAACTTCCTCGAGGGAGACTCCCACGGGCTTCGGTGCCGTGGAAGGCGCAGATGATAAACCACAGGGAGATCGGCAGCACTGAAAATGCAGGCTGACACAGCATCCTGTCTCCCCGTCTCCTACGCTGAGGTTCTCTGCCTCGTTGCTTGGCCCAGCGGTTCACTGCTTGTCTCAAGACACGCGGTAGGAGTGATAACATTAACAGAGACCCTTGGAAATGGAGCTGGAGCTGCCGGCTCCGAGGAGCTGCCTCGCACGTCTTGTGTCTCAAACCTGTGGGTGTTGCAGACACAAGACCAAATCACCTCTGCTCGGGGCTGAAAGCCACCTGGTGTCCCCCAGAGCTGTGGGCAGAGGTGACAGGGAAGCCGACGGGGTGACGAGTGGAGGGATGAGCACAGGACTGAGAACGAAACACGCTGTGGAGAATCAGCGTCAGGATGCCGTGTCATCTGCACCCACGGCCGCGCCTCCCTCCTGGGGGGGTCACTGTCCCCTCCCCTTTCTCATAAGTGCCACCCTGTGTCTGCTCCTCATGGGGACCCTGTGTGGGCTCCAGTTGCGTCACTTCGAAAGCCTTTCCTCGTGAGGTTAACAGCGTCACTCATCACGATGATTTCAACGCTACAATTTGTTAAGCGTCTGTGGTCTCTTTGGCTTCTTCAGACCACAGAAGGAAATCAGTTTTGGCCCACGGTCCCGAAAGCCAGCTTTTGGCTTCCCTGTCCGCCATCTCTCTCGCTGGCTTCAAGTCACAGACTTGGCAGAAGGGTGATTTTTTTTTTTTTCCCGCCCCAAAGGCGACCCAAAGAATCCAAAATCCCAAAGCAGCGCATGAAGTTGCGAGGTGCAAGACGTTGCTTGGGGCTGCTCCTGGCCTCTGATTCTCCTGCAAGCCGGGTACCAGTGGCACCTGGGAAGGCCAAGACTGAGCCACGTCGTGCCTACACTCACCCACAAGCCAGTCCATCTCCTCCACAGCGTCGCCGTACACACCGTGCTGACTCCTGCCCAGAAACTCTTTGGTGGTGACCAGGGGAACATGCACGGGCAGCAGGGAGACAAACAGCAGGAAGGGCCTGTGTTTATTTCTGGAACGAGAAGAGCACCCTTCAGATCCAACGGCCTCTGTGCCAACGCTAGGGGACCCGTGACGTCACAGTGGAGGCTGGAGTTCGGGAAACCCATGCGTAGCGAAGACTGAGTCCCTCACGCCCGTCGTCTACACTGATGGTGGGCTTACAAAGTGCCAGAGAGACACAGATGCTCCGACAAGTCCTCTTGGCTTTGAAACGTGATGAACTAAGATCGGCAGGAGACACTTGATGAGCAGACGAAAGGATGCTCAGCACCACTCACCATCAGAAAAATGCACCTCAAAACCGGCAGGAGACACCACCTCACACCAGTCAGAACGGCCGTCATCCGGCAATCAACAAACAGCAAGGGCTGGCGAAGTTGTGCAGAAAGGGGGAACCCTCCTGCCCTGTGGGTGGGAGTGCAGACGGGCGCAGCCGCCGCGGAAAGCAGTGTGGAATGTCCTCAAAAAGTTGTACACGGATCTGCCTCACGGCCGGGCAATTCCCCCTCTGGGTGTCTCACTGAAGAAAGCCGAAACACTGATTCGAAAAGATGCAGCGCCCCTATGTTCACGGCAGGACTACTGACGATCGCCAAGATGCAGAAACAAGACAGGCGCCCATCAGCAGATTGGTGAATAGATACGACGTGGCTGTAGGTCCAAGGGAACGTTGCTCAGCCATGAAAGAGAATGAATTCTCACCTTTTCAGACGGCGTGGGGAGCCCTACAGGGCACTATGCTTGGTGAAAGAAGGCAGACAGAGAAACACGAATATCCTAGGATGGCACTAACACGTGGGACCTAAAAAATAAAAGAACTGCACCAACGGCACAGAAACGAACTCCAAGACGCAGAGAACAGGTTGATGGGTGCCGGACGGGACAGGGTGGGGGGCTGAGGGGAAAAGGTGAAGCACAGACTGGCAGATGCAGAATAATTGTGGGGATGGATGGTCCAGGACAGGGAATTCAGTCACCAATATTGTAATGACTATATAGGGGACCTGGCGGGGGCTGCGAATACGGGGGGGGGGACCGCTTTGTAAGTTATATAAAAGTGTAACGACTATGCAGTACACCTGAGCCTCCTATTGCAACGCTCCCTGAAAACAAAGAAAAATTCGGGAGGTTCAATTACCTTCCCACATAGGACACGGCTTCCTTCAGCAGGAGACCGGCTGCTCTCTCCAAAATCATGGGCTGTTCGACGGTGTCGTGGTTCCTCATGAGGATGCAGTTCCATCGCCCGAAGCTGGCGAACCAGCAGAGGAAGAGCAGGAGGAGGAGGCTGGCCGCGCCCAGGACGGCTGCCCAGGGCATGGAGAGGAGCCCCCAGGCCCTGCCCGCGGCCACCGTCAGGATGCCCAAGGCCACCCACTGGGTGTAACACCACAGCTTTGCTCTCTGGGCTGCATCCACTTCGGGCGGCCGGCCCGGCTGCCAGTCACGGACCAGGGTGAAGGGCGTGCCGTAAACGTAGTCCAATCCATGGCTCAGAGGGTGGTGGCAGTGGTCCCCGTGGGTGGCACTTTTCCTGAAGAGGGAAGCAGGAAAGCTCAGCCCAAAAGACTTCCCTGCAAGGTCCCCTGTCAGAAACACAGCACCTTGTCCGTTCCGCGTGGACGTCCCGATCACAGCTAAGGAATGAAGCAGCCAAGGCTGACGCTGGAGGGGAGGGTGACGGAAACGTGAAAGAGAAAGAGAGTGATACGGCGGATTTCAAGGAGAACACCAGGAGAGAAGCAGATGGGCCACCGCGCGTACCTATGAGGCCTGTTGCGTAACCTGCGTGCTGCAGGATTCTCGCAAACGTGGTTTCGTTCTGGGGGAGTCCCCCCGAGTCCCCGCTCCACTGAAGGCCCCCGGTACCCATCGCTGGTGTCCATGCCTGTGGAGCTGAGCAGAGGGGACGCGATCGGTGTCTGGCGGCAGCTGTGGGTGCTGTCCACTGCGGGTGGGTACGCACACCCCGCCAGGGGTCACTCTGCAGGGCCTGGAATCGTGTTTCGTTGTCAAAGCCTGGGGAGGGGGTGTGAAGAGCATCTTGGGCGTGGATACACCCTGGAGTGCATGGGGGCAGACGTACCAAGAGAATCCCTTGGCCCCCAAAATCAGGAGTGCTGAGGCGGAGAGTCCCAGTCTCCGTGTGAGTCTGTTTATCTATCTATCTATCATCTGTCCATCCATCATCCATCCATCTATCCGTGTATCCATCTACCTATCCATCCACCTATCCATCCATCTATCCATCCACCATGCACCCATCTAACCATTCGTCCATCCACCAATTTCTCCATCCATCCATCCATGTCATCTATTTTTTGGTGCACAGGATGACACTCCAACCAACTGAGCCACCCGACCAGGGCTTGATGCAAATATTTAAATACAGAAAACATCCCGCTCAGCCACCACAAAACTTTCAGCCTTGTCAATTTCCACGTATCAGGACTTTTTTTATGACGCCGTAAAGCACAGTAATGAGGTAAATCACAAGACGATAAATGGCAGATTAGGTTTTTGTCATTTTCCTTGGCTCTCCGCCATTGCGACCTGATTGTGAAAAACAATCAATCAATCAATCAGTTTCTTGGGCATCATCCTTTAAAGCAAAAGGTTGTGGGTTCGATTCCTAGTCCGGGCACAGGCCTGGGTTGCAGGTTCAGTGCCGTGAGGGGTGCATAAGGCAGGCGACTGATCAATATTTCAGCCACCAAGAGAAATCTCCCTCTCTCTCTCCCCTCCCCTCTCTTGGAAAATCCATAAGTACAATCTTCGAAAAATAAAAATAGAAAATAAAATGAGCGGACACAGATGTGCCTGTCTTCGGTCATTCCCCGTGACACCCACCTGATCGGAAAGACTGTCTCCGGTGAGGAAGGCAGCCCTGCTCGGGGTGCAGAGCGGGGCGGCCGCAAGGTGCTGGGTGAGCCGCAAGCCGGTGGATGTTGGGCGTCCTGAGCAAACCACACCCATGTCACTGTCAGGAGGGGGAGGGGCGCCCAGCTAAGCATTTGTAAGGGACCTTCCTTGGAAACAGGGCCTTTGCTGATGGGATTCGTGAAGGAGCTGGGAGGAGGTCGTCCTGGGTCAGGGTGGCCCCACATCCTAAGACGGTGACCCTAGAAGGGACAGAAGAGGAGACGCAGACCCAGAGGAGAAGCCACGTGGAGACGGAGGCAGAGACGGGAGGGACGGAGCCACCAGCCCGGGGACACCGGGGGTCCCCAGAGCTGGAAGAGGCGGGAGGGACTCTCCCAGGAGCCTGTGGAGGGAGCACAGCCCTGGGGACACCTGGACCTCAGACGTCCAGTTCCAGGACAGCGGATGAATTCTTGTGGTTTTAATGCACCCTCTGCGTGGTCCGTTGCTAAGGCAGCCGAAGGAAACACGCACCCATCCACCACTGTTCCATATTTTGTTGGAAAGGGCAACTATTTTCCTTGGGAAAACGAACTTTTTCAGCGTTGAGATCTGATACACTCAGGAATTTCCTGCCTTTTTACAGGCAGATTTTAAAAAGCATCAGCAGCCAGATGCGCACCCACCGACCCCACCAGGACCACCAGCACGTTGTACCTCAGTGTGCGGTTCCCATAGCAACCAAGATCCCCGATGCCAAGATCGTCCGCTATTATCAGTAGAATGTTTGGTTTCGAGGCCTTGGCTGTTTTTAGTTCGCAAGTCCTCAGAAGCAAACATACGGTGACTAGCGCCGGCCAGCAGGCCCTGGAGAGACACGCAAAGGGCTGAACGCCTCTACTTCGGAAGGAAAAGTCACCCTTTCAAACCGGCTCCCTGGGCAGGAGAGCGCTTTTCCAGTAATTTAGGACTTAGCGAGGGACTGCGTCTGTGGTTGGCTTCCTTTCGTCGTAATTGCTTTGCAGAACGACATGCGCCGCAAGGAACTCGAACAAGCCCGCCGCGCCAAACTCAGGTTTGGTTTTGAATCCAGACCGCTCCTTCCCACCACTGGTGTAGCCGCACCGCACACGCCTCGGTCAAGGGCGGGTTAGGAGGGCGAGCGCACACGCTCAGGGCTGGCGTCTCCCTTTGCCCACGCGGGGAGTCCCCAGAGTTCCGGGTGCGCCATGGTGCAGGCGGCCCGGGAGGGTCGCGGCGGAGGGACACTTACAGATTAAAATGATAAGTGGGGGATTGCAAGCACCCCAGGCAAGACCCGGGGATACTGCACAACCGTTCGGAGTAGGCCGTTACCGCGCGGCTTGGAAACGCCCGCCACCGCGCACTCCCGGAGCGCGCGGGCGACCTTGCGTAAAGGGACTTGGAGCGCACGGGGCGGATCCCGGGCTCTCTCCGCCCGCTAACCCGGAGGGACTCGGTGTGGCCCTGCTCGTGATTCCCGGGGCTGGGATGTAAGCTCCTGCGTGTCCCGAGGCCCCGAGCACTTGGGTTCCCCCGGTGCTGTCCGAACTCCACGATTGCGCCCGAGTGCGACCGCCATTCGGAGACTCAGGGAAGGACAGCCGAGCTCCAGCCGGGGGCGGGGGGAGGGGGAAGGGGCCAGGGGCGGGACCAGCCGTGGCCGGAGAGTTGGGCGTCTTGGGGAGTCTTGTGGGTTGCGGGAAGAGGGACGGCGTGCGTCTTGGTGTTGCGGGGGCGGGACGGGGGGGCGCAGGTGTTGGAGGGAGGTTGGGCGGCGCTCCGGGGGCGCTAGGAGGAGGCCGCGAGGGCGTGTCTTAGGAAGTGGGGGCGGCCCACCCTGGTCTTTCTCTTTCTCCTCTTTCCCTGTTCCCTGCCTAACCTCGTGGGGCCGGGCTTTGTCGTCGCCCCACGTTTCTTTGGGCCGGGGCCGGATCAAAACGAGCCTCTCGTTGCGTCTTGATGACTTTTAGGCACAAACACAGCTGCTTCCCCCGGGGGCCCACGCTCACCATGGACTCCCCTCCACCCCGCGCCCCCAGCTCCAGGCCCCAGCGGAGGCCGCGTCCCGGGGTCCCGCGCAGCTGGAGGCGACTGTGGCGTGTCCCCTCTGCACCACCCGTCCCGTGGCGGAGCGCGAGCGAGAAGCGCCGGACCTTGCCCGGAGCCCTCTGCGCCCGAGTCCCGCCCCCGAAGCTGTAAAATCTGCGGGGTGTGAGCCCTGCCTGCCTCATCGGTTTAATCTCTTCCTGGGCCTCTCGGCAACTAATCTTTGAAACAGGTTTTGCCGGCTCCTGCCGGTTCGTGTGGTCACCCCCGGGGGACTGGGACGAAGGAGGAGCTGACTAATCCAGGCTGGGCTTGGGCATGGTGACTACCCGCCGCCCCACACCTCCAGCCTGAGGTCCGAGCCCCCGTCTCTCCATCTAAAGAAAGGTATCGGAAGTTTCCCGGGTGACATCAGGCCTCCAAGATGCCAATTCACTGTCCCCAGGTCCTGGCTGCCAGATTTCTCCTCTGCGACCCAGGGGAGCGAGCGTGTGCGTATTTGTGTGTTCAACTCCGTCGAGCCCCGTGGGACCGGCGCCCCCCCCCCGGCGTCTGCCTGGCGGCCCTAATTCAGGTCCTGGCCCCCACGAGCTACGCTCACGTCACGAGTGAGGTCTTTACCTTTCGCAATCAGTTTTGCATTCCGAGCATCAAAAGTGTGGGACGGGGGTGGGGCTCAGCCGCCCTAAGTGGCCCTGGGAGGGTTTATTGGAAAGGCCGCGTCTGGGGCGCGTCCTCAATCCCCGGCGTCCGCATGTCCGAAATGCGGGCCACAGATTCTGTTGGGAGAAGAGACCTTTGCCTCTTGGCTCACAGGTGGAGGTCGCTTAGGGTTGTTGGGACGTCGGTGTAGCTGCGTTCATTCTCTGGCATTCTTTATTGCTCTCACCCACGTGGGACTTCCCGGCTGGGGTTTCTTTTTTCAGCAAGTACCACGCACGTGGGGACGAAACTGAGGCCCAGAACGGGAGGGTGCAGGGGGCTGGGAGTCAGAGGGACCAGCTGGGAGTGGAGGTTGGCAGGGACCGAGGCCGTTTGGACACTTTGGTGAAATTCCGCATTGGAAAGAGTGAGGATTTAGGAGTCTCCTAAACTGCGCAGGGAAGGGAGGTTGGGGACGCTTGGGGTTGTCACGCGCGTTGGTTGAGCGATGGCAAACGGAGAGGGTGTGGCTGGAGCTGGGAGCCCCCGGAAGTTCTGTTTGGGGGGCGTGGATGGACGGGGGACGAAGGATGATTTGGATCCTGTGGGTCTGCATTCACCTCAAGGATGGAGGGAGTCCAACAGCTTCGGAGCCACCAGGGGCCAGGGCACAAATAGGCCTGGGGAGGGCAGTGACAGGGCACAGCTGCTGTTGGACAGGCTGGAGGTGGCGTGTGTCTGTCTTTACCCCAAAGAGGAACCCACTGTAGGTGGAACTCACCAGAGGCCCAGGTGGCTCCCCTTGGCAGCACCGAGCCCCTCCATTGCTGGAGGCTGGGGTTGGGTGGTTTGAGGGGAGGGTGCTCGAGGGTGGGGCGCCTTCTCACCGCCTGGGTTTGGACAGCTGTGAGGAGTAACTGTTTTTTGCGTCTGGGCACAGAAAGAAGTGATGACGAAGCAAGGCGCACGGCAGCAGAGGACGCGTTAGGGCCGAATGGTGTTCCCCAAATTGACTCCCAGGAGGAGTCTCCCCCCTGGGGCCTCAGAATGGGGCTGGGTTTGGAGGTGGGTGTTTACAGAGGGGATGAAGGTGAAATGGGGTCCCTAGGGTGGCCCTGATCCCACAGGACTGGGGTCCTTATAGGAAGAGGAGACGGGGACACAGACACACCCAGAGGGACGCCCGTGTGAGGACACAGGGGGGAGACAGCCGTCCACATGCCCAGGAGAGAGGCCTCAGGAGAAGTGAGCCCTGCCCACCCCTGGGTCTCAGCCTCCAGCCTCCAGGACGGGGAGGAAGAAAAGTCTGTTATGGAAGGCACCCAGTCTCGGGTCCTTTGTTACACAGCCCTCGCTGACCGATGTAGGTTCGGAGGTGCATCGCTGGTGTGTGTGGGAGCAGCGAGAGGTGTTTGGGGGGCTGGGGGGCTGGCATAGCATCCCTGCACCCCTGTCCTCTGGCCACGGCCCCGGGCTGGGCACGCCCACCACAAAGCCAGCGTGAGGCACCGTGCAGCGACCGAGCGGCGCTGACACAAGACCAACCTTGCGTGTCCAGCGCACGTTCCGAATTCTGGGCTTGCCTGGCTCACCGGGGCATCTGCTCACCCAGGAACGTGGCCTGGGAACAGCTTCGGCCTGAAAACCAGCATGTCCTCGCCCACCCTGCCAAGGTAAACCCACGCTCGTCAACGCGGCCCCTTGTCACCCTTGGCAGCGCCTACATGTCCATAAGACAGAGAGATGTGTTGGTTTGGGGCTTGAGCTTTCCCTGGGGATACAACAGGCTTTCCTGGCAGGGCAAGCCACAGTCCTTTGTCCAGAAAGTCTGTAGCAGGAGGGACTCTGCTGGACACTGTCTGGGTGGACAGGTCCCCAGAGTGCATTTTATTGAGTGGAATTTGGTTTCGTGTCTCTTTCTCATTAGCGTTGGCCCTCCTGCTCAGCCCCATGGAAAACATGTGACTGAGACTCCGGTGGGGGGGGGGCACTTTACTCTGTCCCTGATGGAGAAGTGGAGGTGCAGCAGCTCAGAGGTCCCGGTCAGGCGGTGCCTGTCCGTCCCCGTCCCCGTCCCCGTCCCCGCCCCCTTCCTGGTCACACCAGCACAGCGGGAAGGCCCCGCAGCACGGCTGCAGCCACGGACTCCAGAGGTGGTTGTGCGTGTCCAGCTGCAGAGCAACGGGGCTGAGCGTCCGGCGGTGGTCCTCCACGGCTCGAGCCACGCGCTGCAGCACCTGGTGGAACGCGGGCTCCGTGTCCGGCGTGAGGGCGTGGGCCTCCGCGGGGTCTCTTGAGAGATCAAACAGCAGCGGTGGGTCGTGGCGGGCCACCCTGTCCCCGGAGCATGGGCACACCACCCTGCCGTAGCAGGCTCCCGCACCCTCGGGGTGGAAGACCGGGGTCAGGTAGTGGACCTTCCAGACGGTGCCACCTGGACAAAGACAAGAACGGCAGAGGGTGATGCAGGAAAACGGGGCATGGCGCTGGCCCGATGCCTTCACCACAGCAGCCAGACAGAGAAAATGTGGTGCCTCTCCATCGGAGCCTGGTTGGAGAACACCACGGGTCCAGCCGCGCGGTGGAATATGACGTAGCCATGAACAGGAGCGAGGCTGTGACTCGGTCTGCAGCGTGGAGGCTCTGGGATAGATGCCGGACACCCATGGTCCTTACTCTATTTGTAAGGACACCCGGAGCAGGCCAAGCCACGGAGACAGACAGGGGGTTCGTGGTTGCCAGGGGCTGAGGGAGGAGGGTGGGGAGTGACTGCTTGTCAAGATGACCTTTCCTTTTCGGACAATGAGAATATTCCGGAAGCAGATGGTGGTGATGGTAACACAACAGTGGGAAGAGGGACCGTTGGACGTGGTACGTGAATGCTGAGGATTAGGTGTCTGTGTCCGCCCCTTCCGGAAAAACATAGACTGCAGCAGCCCTGACCCCCAGCTTGGAGCTGGGTTAGAAGAGGCCCCAAGGATGGGGCCCCCCCTGAATCACAGGCCAATCAAGCTGTTTTCAAAGAGCGTCTCTGGTGGGGAGTTTCACCCATGGGCGCTCGGAGGCTTGAAATATCCAAAGGTGCCCTGCATGAAATTTCTTGCCAGACGCCATGCAGCTAGGAAGGCGGCGAGAAGAGATGGAAGGAGGACAACAGGCAAAGGCAGGGGGTGGGGGTGGTTGGCACACCCCCACCACCTGCTGCCCGTGGACCCGGCTCACCCGGGAGCTGTCTTGGAAAGAATTTGGGGGGAGACTATAACGCCCCACACCCGCCTCCTCAGCGGCCTGGAGTGCAGCCCCTCAGCCTGGGCTACGAAGGAGCATCGGCTGGTTTGGGACGCAGGCCCCCCCCCAGGCTCCCGGCAGCATGCTCTGCCCTGCGGCATGGGCAGGCACAGACAAGCGTGCTGGTGCTCAGAGGGCGCCCGCAGCTTCGAGAGCGGAAGATCCCCATGAGACTGCCACCGGAACCTCAGAGGGAGACGAGAGGTCCCCACACACCGAGCAGCTGTGGGCAACCGAGAGATGGTTGCACGGGGGAAAGCCGTGATAAGTGGGAGAAGGGAAAGAAGAGCTTCGCAGGGTCAAACAAGTACCGCGGTTTGCAGGCAGCTCATGAGTCACAAGTTTTCTTCGTCCCCCAACCAAGGGGAGCGAATGATTCGCACATTCCAGACCCTCCCCGGGGGGGGGGGAGAGCGGCCCCACTCCGGTCCCTCTGCCGTAACGCTCCGTAAAAAGAAAGGCGGACAGAAATGGATCCTGACCCCTCTGCATGCACATTTTGATGAATGAACGCACCTGGGAAGCTGGTAAGTATGTTGTTAGGGCCCTGCCCTGAGACGCCCTCACCCTGGGATTCCGGCCAACGGGCAAAGAGAGGGAAGAACCCTCAAGACAAAGGATTCCGGGTGCGTTCTTGGTAGACCCCGCCCATGCCTGGTACCCCTTCCCTTCCCTCCTAAACTCCAAGGGCCATCGAGCATGAGCCGGTGATCTGGTGACTGGGCACCCTAACTGTGTTCAGACACAGGACAGCTGGGACAGAGGCCCCTAAGCAGGACCTGGCTCTGTCTGTCTGTCTGCTTGTCTGTCCAAGAACCACAGAGCTCAGTTCAGCGGGAATCTGCAGACCAGGGCTCCCTGGTCAGCGCTGATTCTTGGAGGGGGGGAGGGGCTCGTTCTTCTCCCAGGAGGGGTTTGGGCTTGGCCTGACCAGGGGGCACTGGGTGGTCGGGGGAAGGCTTCCTGCAGGTCAGTAAGTGCAGGACAGAGAAAGGGCCCGGGAAGGCCAGGTAGGGCCCGGGGAATCCCATCCTCATATACCGACCTTGAAAAACGTTTAAAATTTTGGCCAATAAGCAAGGCAGGGGAGGTTGGTACCGGGGAAGCAAAGAGTCAAGCAAAAAGAGAGCAAACATGGACCCCAGTTAGGGGTGCCGTGAAGCATTAAAAAATCATAGGCTGAAGTATTGAATCGCAGGTGGAATATTACTGAACTGAGTGAAAGTTGTTAGAAAACGCTCAAAGAGATTGCGATATGTGATTTTAAAGATGTGGCAGTAACAATTATAGTAATGTTGAAGAGGATGGACGGAATGGAGGAAGAGAAAAGAGCAATTATTGGTGACTTCCGTAAATAAGGGAGACTCCACCACAGAGTCTGTCTTGGTTCCGACTCACGGAAATGTTTTGGGAATCCTTCTGAGGAAGGAAGGGAGGAAGGAAAGAAGGAAGGAAGGAAGAAACGGGGGTTGTTCCCACATTTTGCTATCTTCATAGCAAGGGGGACACAGACCTCCCCAAGTCCTGCAAAAAGAAAAGAATCGATAAAACCAAGTCTGTCACACAAATCCAGAAAAGAGGCGGTGTCCAGCGGGGGCAGACTGACTGGCCGATAAAAATAAAGAAAAAAGAAGAACCTCAAAGAGGTGAGACTTGGTTTTCAGACACAGAAATTAATCATTTACAACATTAAAAAAAACAAACAAACCCCAAAACAGCTGGGCCCTGAATCGTGTGGCTCACTGGTTTGGGCATTGTCCTCCAAAGCAGAAGGTAGTGAGTTCGATCCCCACTCAGGGCACACGCCTGTGTTTCGGGTTCGTGCCCAGTCAGGGTGCATTCGAGAAACAAACGATCGGTGATCAATGTTTCTCTCTCACGTGGGTATTTCTCCCCCTCTTTCTCCTTCCCTTCCCCTGCCTCTAAAATAAACAAATAAATAAAATCTTTAAAAAATATATATGCTTGGCAAGTAAAGCCCAGAGCTGGACACTTTAAAAACGATCCCTAAAAACAGGCAACGTTTGTCAACTCCTGTGAGGTGGACAGGGGAGGTTGGAGGCGGAAAGAGTGTGGCAATAAAAACCACAGTGACCCTCCTGGGTAAGAGAATAAACCGCCTGGGGAAATGGATACTTTGGGACTAATAACTGGAGAGATGTAACCTGGTTTCCAGCTGGCAAAAGTTGGTCTTCGAAAGATACCCGTTTCCCCCACATTCAGTGATGCATGGCAGGCAACAGCCAAGCATGTTCTCATGCGATTTTTAGAAACCTTGCCAATAATTTTACAGCTCTCGGGAAAGGATCATCGGTCCCAATAGCCCGGAACTTTCTGCAACGCGAAAAGTATTGGGTGAGCACGTTGCTGCTTAGGTGATGATAACATTGTAATTGTTCCCTTGAAGATGAGGTGCGTGAGACACATGAGCAGCCATGTAGAGGGGAAGAACAGACGGACAAGGTTAGAGACAGACATGCACATGCGTGTGGGCGTGTAAGTGCATGTGTGTGCAAGTGTGTGAGCGTGTATACAACATCCCCTGGTTCATGGGTCGGCCCTGGGTGTGGGACCGCCTTCCTAGGAGGAACTGCCGGCAGTGTGTTGCTGGGAGGAGGAGGACACTCCTTCGCAGGAGCAGGTGGAAGAGGATGGAAGGCACGGCCACGCCGCCCCGCAGCCTAACTCACGGTCCCGTTGGTGCCAACGAGCAGCGTGCAGGAAGGCCTCACAGTAATGCAGCAGGAACTGGTGGTCCGAGCGCAGGGCGGTGCCGAGCAGGAGCGGCAGCAGGTCTCGGCCGTCGATCACTCTGCAGGAAGCGGGACAAGGACTCAGGGACGCGGCAGGAGCACCCGGGGGAAGGCACCCACGCGCAGCAGCGAGCGCAGGGACACCTTCGGGGCGGCCAAGGCATCGTCGCCTGTCGACGCCACCTCCGCCTAAAAACCCCTCACGAACCCGCTCGCTCTGGGGGTGGTTGTCCATCTGACCTCACAGCCAACCCCCACATCAGCCACCGTGTCTTTGGGACGCCTTTTTGTTCTTTGATGTGCTGATTTGGGGTGGACTCAGAAGCAGTTTGGTCTCTGCATGGCCCTCTGCCCTCACGTCCTGCTTTCCCTGTTCCCCCACGACGTGGTCCAGTGTCCGAGGGCCGGGTCTGCCCCACGGGTGCCGATCGCCTCCTCTCACCCTTGCCAGGGGACAAGACAGACCCACGGGTGTTCAAGAGTGGCCCCGGCCCTGCACCTTTACCTTCTCGCTGATGGGGCCCCGCCCTGCAGGATGGAAACTGTGTCTCTGAGTTTTGTGACTTGACGAATGATGCCCTATGTGCGAAGTGTTGACCAAAAATAATTTGCTCAGGGCACGAGGCCACCTGCTTTCCACACAGCAGAGCATCCGTCAGTGCCTGCGTGGAAAACAGATGCTATTTAATGTTGCTTATGTGGGTTTGAACGTGTGTAGGATCTGGTGTCTCAAAACTTGATCATGAATGCAGATGATCGATTTTCACAAGCTCGTCAAATGGGTCTTTTACGCTAATAATAGTAAATGGCCTTGGACAAGTTAGAGAATTGAGAGCCCTCAGTAGATTTTACCTGGACAGAAACAATGAAACAAAACTGTATACATATATATAGTATTAATTGATACATTATATATTAATATATTACATTACATCATATAATATATTAATACACCTTTAATATGTTATATATTAAACATATTAAAAAAGGTATTATGTGCACGGTGGAGGCAGACACATCTATTACAAAAGATATTATGTAATAATCTTACATACACTATTCCATTGCCTGTATTTATATTCTTTCCTTATATATTTATGCATATGATGTATAATAGAATAAAAATATGTGTATATGCATATATATAATTTCCCCTGCAAATATGTGTCTTTCTAAACACACAGGTGTGTATGGTTATTACATATCAGTGACACGTGGCTGAATTTATCTTGTACTAACACACACGTGCAGTATATATGACAGACATCTTTACTTTTTAAAACACATATAGTTCTATCAATATATTTTAAAATGGACTGCCAATTAAAAAAAAAAAAAAACCCAGCAACTGGAGACATGAAATTCCACGAGAGCAAGCAAAAGAATGTAAGTGAAGGTTTGAAGTCTTCAGGTGAACTACAGGCGCTCTCTGCGTATCTGTGCATTCTCATCCTCGCGGAATTTAGATGCATGATAACTCGGTTGCACAAACACAGACAGAATTTAAACTGGACTTAGCTTTCTTCGTTCCGAACTGATCGGCACTCACACATAACTGGGAGCCGTGCTCAGAAAACAAGGGAACACGGTATCCGTGGACATTTCCCTGTCAACAACCCCACTGCTGGAAAAAATTCCACTCCCAGCGGTTTTCGCTAAGGAGGGAATTACGTCAGGTGGAAAAGCGATGAAATCGAACTTTGTAAAAAACAAAGCAAAACAAAAAACCCAAAGTGAAGAATTGCCTCTGTACAGCAGTGGACAAAAGTAGGTTTGCAGGTGTTCGTATAAAAAATACAATAATTAATGAGAACAGCAGAATAAACGATGTTTCAGGTACTCACAACCACAAACCTACTTTTGCTTCCCCTGAATAAGCCATTAAGTTTTTGTCTGTGCACAAAGATTTAAAAATATATAATAGTTATAATATTAAATATGTAATATTTACACTATATAAATAAATATGATACATTTATAAATCGTCTATAATATATTTTTATATAATTCATATAATATTATATAATGTGCAATTTCTATAATATATGAATATATAATTTTAAATATACATTTAAAAATGTGTGCATATCATAGACATAAATAATACATTAGCGTATAGAAATAATATCTATAAAATATGTGTCTATTATATATGTATTGCATACTTTAATTATGTATTCATCTCCAGGCTGTTAAAGTTATGAAGTAATTTTATTTCCTTGCTATTTCTCCCTGCAATTTTCTATACATTAAAAAAATATTTTATATATTTATTTTTAGAGAGAAGGGAAAGGAAGGAGAAAGAGAGGGAGAGAAACATCAATCTGTGGTTGCCTCTCGTGCGCCCCCTACTGGGGCCCCACCCCACGATCTGGTCAGCAACTGTGACTGGGAATCGAACTGGCGACCCTTTGGTTGCAGGCCGGGGCTCAGTCCACTGAGTCACATGAGCCAGGGCAAGTTTTCTACACATTTTAAGACCAGAAACATTGAAATCACCTAAAATTTCTGTACTACACTGAATTGGAACTACTTTTCTGCGGCGGCTTGTTAGATGTTTCCTGGACAGTGGGCCTTAGAATAACATGGGTACCACTTAACAGCCAAGAGAAGACAAGGAGAGCGTTTTTTGTATAAAATGAAGGGGACACGTGACCCCAGCAGAGAAGGGGAGAGGCCTGGCCTCTCTCTCCAGGGGCTGATTTCACACGATACTTGACCCCCTGCCCACACAAGCCACACTGCGCACCGATGTCATCTGCAGGCAAACGTGAGCTGATTTCCTTGGGTGGCCCCGTACCTGTCGTGGGGCACCTCACCGCCCCCCAGCTGGACCACGGTGGGGAAGACGTCCATGAGGCTCGTGGGCTCAGAGATCACCCGGCCGGCGGGCAGCACCCCGGGCCAGCGGAAGATCCCGGGGACCCGGATCCCGCCTTCCCAGCCTGCCATGCCTTTGCCGCCTGTGGTCGCAGAGGAAGGGAAAACAGTGTAGTTTAAATCAGATGTGGCTGCTTACCTTTGCATGATCGAACCTGTAGGCTGGTCTTTAAAACTAACGCCCTCCCTCTCTGTCTGTCTCTGTGTCTCTCTGTCTGATGACATTGCTCCCCAGGCAGACCGTAGATTTTATAGGTTTTCTATTCTGCCTGTCGATCCATGTCAGCCTTGGACAGCAAGCAATTCCCGGTCCAATAATGTTCTCTTTATAATCAATAGATTCCAAATTTCAATGTAACGTGGCCACCATGCATGTGCATACTCCCTGAATGCATTACCTGGATGCGAAACTCAAACCTGAGTCTATTAGCAGGTGGATGGACACACGCAATGTAGGTGGTTTGTACAATGGAATATTACTTGGCCATGAAAAAGGAACGAAGCAAAATGCATTATGCAATGTGGACGGACCTGGGAAATTATGCTGAGTAAAACCAGTCAGCTGCAAAGGACGACATATCGAATAATTTTACTGACATTTTACTGTCAGCCCTTACCTTTGTAGATCCCATTCCAGCCTCCATATTGGTGGCTTCCCACTTGGGCCTCCAAGGATCCCCCGTGATCCGATGTAAAATACACGAGCGTGTTGTTGGCCAGACCTTGCGTCTCCAAAGTGCCCAGGATCTGCCCTGCAAAGGGTTGGTGCATTCGAGCCGGGCAAAATAGAGGACTATCTTACACCAGATTGTTTGCCTTGTGGACTTCCCCCCAGTGAGTCTTTTGCAGTAGAACATTGTGAGAGCGAGTGGTATAGTCTAACTGCTATTCCGCATGTTGTCGATTTAAGATCGACCCCTCCTTCCATTGTCCCCAACCTGTGTCCAGAAACTTCTAGGCACACCGCTCGAGTATATGCTCCAGGGGAGAGAAAGCGTCATAACTTAAAACGGGGACAAAGGATTACGAGCCAAAAAGACAGGGGCCAGGAGACTCTAGGAAGGAGGGTTATTATGGAATCAAGATGTACGTCCGTTGGCGAGACCTCGTGTTCGGGGGTGGGTCGAGGTTCTTTAACGTCACACCCCCATGTTCATGGTACCCAAGCCATCAGGCAACCTGAGAGGCCAATCGGTGGATAACAGGATGAGGAAGATGGACTGTATCCACACCATGGACTATCACTCGGCCACGAAGAGGAAGACCATTCAGCCAAATTCGACAGCAAGGAGGGACCTCCAGGGCATTGTGGGGAGATGCGTCAGACACAGAAACACAAATGCCGTGATTTGTCATGCTTCACACCCTTCCCCGTCCATGAGATCACAACACAACGCCCTCGTCTTATCTTCTGTCCCCTTCATGCGCCTCCTCTCCTTGTCCTTGGCCTCTCTCCCCTCTGCTGGATGAGCAGGCTGCCCATTTCCCCCCCCCATAGACGCACTTACCCACCATCCAGTCCATCTCCTGCACGTTGTCCCCGTACAGCCCGTGCACACTGCTCCCGAGGAAGTCCTCAGTAGTGACAAGAGGGGTGTGGACGTGCAGGAAAGACACAAACAGAAGGAAAGGCCTTTGCTTGTTTCTACGAGTAAACACGACATGATCCGAGGTCATTCTTTTTTGGAAAAAACATAGTGCTGGCCTGTGAATCAAAGAGTCACCGGTTCGATTCCCAGTCAGGGCACATGACTGGGTTGGGGGCCAGGACCCCAGTAGGGGGCGCTTGAGAGGCAACCACACATTGTTGTTTCCTTCTTTCTTCCTCCTTTCCCCTCTCCCTATAAATGAATAAATAAAATCTTAAAAATATTAGTTATTAATTTCTATTTGATCCCCCCAATGGGAGGCAGAAGTTCCTTGTTCCTTCTCCCCATGTGAATTTTATGATGTAATCTATGCCTCTGCTAGATGTTAATTCTTGTCTCATAGAATTTAACACTAATTCCGGAAGTGTGGGCGCAAAGGCGAAGACCTCAGTCTGAATTAGGGCACGTTAGACTCACCTGTCTGAATTTGCAAGCTGACTATCCGCTTCGTACCTTACACGTATGAGGCACTTCCATCAAGACCTCTCAGAGAATGTTCCGGAACATGATCTCCAAGTTGGTTCCGCTTTATTGGAACAGCCCTTGGGGAGCACAGAACTAACTGCCTGTCCGTGTGGTGTAATTTGTCACCGGGTCCCTATTACTCTGACATATTTCCTTCACCACGGAAATGGAAATCTACTCTGAAGTGAGCCTCAGCACCCTTTAGTCCTGGTGATGGAGTTGAAAGAGATTTAGAATTTTCTGTAAGGAGTCGTGAGGTGATGCGTCTTGTTCCGTTTGTTCGACGCAGCCCGTGGTGACTAGGGGCTAGTGGCAATGGTGTTCTTTCCTGACGGAAAGGGACCGTCACCTGTTTGAAAGGACCCCATCGAGCGAAGCTGAAGTAAGCGTCACCCAGGGCCCGCGTGAACAAACCCGCCTCTCGGGGCCCCACACCATCACACCAACCGAATACCCAGGGCAGAAGGACACCTCGGAACGTGTTTTCGTCATGGACCACAAGGCCAAGATGAGGCGGACCCTCTGGCGCTCACCTACGGACAAACGACGAGACCTCCCGGAGAAAGAGAGACGTCACCCTTGGCAGGTTCATGGGCTGCTCAGTGATGCGGTGGTTCCTCATCAGAAAGCAGTCCGCGTGAGTGATCAGCGTGCCAATGAAGCAGGAGGTCGTCAAGAGCAAGACGGCCGCAATGATGGAGCAGATGGCCAGCGCCCACGGGACCGGGAAGAGGCCGAGGCACTTCCCCGCTGTGACCGCGAGGCCAGCGAAGGCCGTCAACAGCGCCCAGAGGTTGAGTGTGCGCTGCAGGGCTGCCCGCTTCTCCGAAAGCACCCAGTTGGCACAGTCGGCCATCATGGTAAACGGCATCCCGTAGAAGTAGTCGAACCCGTGGTTGAGCGGGTGGTGGCAGTGATCCCGAGAGGATTCGCAGTTGAGACCCAGGTGCCATTTCCCTGAAAGGCGAAAAGGGTGTTGGGGTGACCGTGGGCTTATCAGCCCCGTTGGGAGGCACATGGGGTGGGCCTGCTGTCCTTAATTTTATTTTTATTTCATTGCGCACATGGCACGGTTTGTTGACCTATTGAAAGATAAGAATGGGCCCTGGCTGGTGTGGCTCAGTGGATTAAGCTTGGGCCTGGGAACCAAAGGGTCGTTGGTTGGATTCCCAGTCAGGGCACATGCCTGGGTGGCGAGCCAGGTCTCCAGCAGGGGGTGCTTGAGAGGCCACCACACCTTGATGATGTTTCTCTCCCTCTTTTTCTCCCTCCCTTCCCCTCTCTCTCAAAACAAATAAATAAGATCCTAAAAAAAAAAAGATAACACTATTTATGGAAGCAGAGAAAGAAGAACGAAGCAGTCACATTTTCTTCTATTCAGAAAAGAAGGAAAACAGCATTATGGAAGTAGTTGGGGAAAATGGGTAAAATTAGAAAAACAGTGAATGTTTGGGATGACGGTGAGTCAGCTTTTTGGCGCGCCTCATCGGGCTGCTGTTTTCTCCACATCTTCTCGGCACCCAGCAACCTGAGCCACGAGCTCGACGCCGCCGGCAGGAAGCTTTCTGTCCGGTGGGGAAAACCCACTCGCTCCCGAGCCCTTTGCTTAAATACCCTCTCCATACCAAACTTACGTCGTTGGCGCTTCCAACGGAACATACCTACCAGTCCAGTGGCATAGCCTTGACCTTGTAATATCTTCGCAAAAGTAGTCTCGTTGGGCGGAAGGCCTCCCGGGACCCCGGTCCACCGCAGAACTCGGCTGCCATGGCTGGAGACCATACCTTTGGGCCGACGTCAGAGAAAGGTCACCGCCAAGCATCGCTTATTACCCTTGCCATTTTAATGTCTACACGTAAAAGCTAATTTTCTCTCTTCTCATGACAGTTGACACTCGATCTTAGATTCATTGCAGGTGTACAGCATCATGGGTACCCATTTGTTACACGCAACTGACAACGGGTCCCCCTGAATATTTCCAGAACCCGCCTGGCACCGTGCACCAGTTAGCCCAGCATGCTGGACTCTGTTCCCCGGCACTTACGTCCCCATGACCGCCTTGTCATGGACAATCTGTCCTCAACCCCCTGCACCTTTTCCACCCAGCCCTCCCCACGGCCCTCCCCTCTGGTGACCAGAGTCTCTGCTTCTTCTTTGTTTGCTGGTCAATATTGTTCTTTGCATTCCACGGACAGGTGGGATCACATGGTGTTTGTCTTTCCCTGTTTGTTCGCAGAGAACAACGAATGCCCACCAGGTCCATCCCTGTTGTCCCAAGGGGTAAGATCGCATGCTGTTTTTGGCTGAAATATATTCTGTTGCCTGTATGTGCCACCTATTCTGCATCCAATCAGCTCTTGGTGGGCAGTTTTTAATCATGACTGTTAGTTTTAAATTTGGAATATTTGGTGAAGATCCCCATTAGTCCAAACTAGATTGGAAATGTACTCCTGCCATGCTGGGTCGTATTTTCCGCAGCGAATCAGGCGATCGATTCATTGAAAGAGTTGGTGAGAACACTTATTTTTTGCTATGTGAAGGTTATGTATAAAAAGAGAATGAAATCAGAAAGAAAGACTTAAGAATGGTTTTATGATTTCATCAGAGTCCTGATAGAGTCTGGCGGTTTTCACATGCGTCTGCACATTGGACTCTTTCGGGAATTTCCAAATATCCCGACACCTGGTTATCACTCCAGAGATTGTGATGTTATCAGGTAGTTGACCTGGCGTGCAATTAGTGGTTTGGAATGGTTGAAAGATCCTTCCAAGTGATTCTACGGTGTTGACAAGGTGGCGCATGTTCAAAGGATTGGGAAAAATTTAAACACTAGAAGTATGTTTGGTCACATGTGGAATGAGATGATGTTCACATTTCAGTATTTATAAAGAAAGTCTCCCTGGGAGACGGCCATGCCCACGGGTCTTGCATCAGGTCTACAGATGCTTTCACCCTACAATAGCGTTGAGTCCTCACAGCCCTGAAAACCAAAAGTATTTACTGTCCAGCCCCTCACGGAAAACATTTCTCAACTCCTTCCCTATTGGGTTCCCCACAGCACAAGAAGCCACCAAATGGGCCAGTCCCTGCCCGTGTCCCTCATTAGCCATGGAGCTCTGCAAATTAGTCAGTTCAATAATATGACGCCCCGCCTGGTGCGGCTCACTGGATTGAGCACGGGCCTGCGAACGAACCAAAGGGTCGCCGGTTCGATTCCCGGTCAGGGCACATGCCTGGGTTGTGGGCCAGGTCCCCAGTAGGGGGCACCCAAGAGGCAACCACACATGAACATTTCTCTCCCTCTCTTTCTCCTTCCCTTCTCCTCTCTCTAAAAATAAATGAATAGAATCTTAACAAAAATATCTTGATTAAAAATAGGGGACACTTGCCTTGGCCAGGTGGCTCAGTAAGTTACAGCATCATCTTGATGTACTAAGGTTCTGGTTTGGGCACATACAAGGATCAACCAACGGCCTTCGCTGGGTGGCTCAGTTGACTGGAGCATCGTCTCGTACACCAAAAAAAGTCACCGGTTTGATCCCCGGTCAGGGCACATACCTGGGTTGTGGGTTCGAGCCCCCGCTGGGGTGTGTGCGAAAGGCAGCGAATTGATGTTTCTTTCTCACATCGATGCTTCTCTCTCCTTCCCTCTCTCTGTCTGTCTGTCTCTTTGTCCGTCTTTCTCTGTCCTTCTGTGTCTCTGCCCCCCTCTCTGCCTCTCTCTCTCCTCCCTTTCCTCTCTCTCTAAAATCAGTAACATACATTTTTCCGTGATGATTCCAAAAAACATGGGGGCTTGGCCCCTTCTGCTCCACTGCCCCGGGGGACCCATGCTTTGATAAGAGAACTAGAGGAGGGAACTACAGGCAGCCTGTACCTGTGAGTCGACACAAGGGAAGACGAACCTGATCGGAGAGGGTACCTGCCCGTGAGGAAGGCGGCCCGGCTTGGCGTGCACACGGAGGCGGCGGCGAGGTGCTGGGTTAGCTGCACGCCTTCCTTGGCCAGGCGGTCGATATTTGGAGTCCTACGGGGAAAAACGGGACTCGTTTTATTCTTCAAGCGGCAATAACACAGGTTTGCTAACGAACACCTGCCGGTCGCGCCTGGATTCATCCAGGGGTTCCTAGGAACGACCGGAGGCAGGGGCAGGAGCTTTCTTCGTCTTCTGAAGCATCAAAGAAACTCATCCAGGTGCCCTGGCTGGGTGGTGCAGTGGGTTGAACACCGTCCCGTAAACCCAAAGGGCTCGGACTCCCCTCTTGGTCGGAGTCAGTGCCTGGGTTGTGGGTTTGGTCCCCTGGTGTACGGGAGGCAACCAATCGATGTTGCTCTCCCGCCCACCCCCTCTAAGCATGCCCTTGAGTGAGGATTAAAAAGAAAACCAAAATAATAATAAGAAAAGAAACACACTGACTTGATCCAAGGTTACATACTAAGTTTCTGCAAGGGAAATAGATGTCTTGGGGAATCCGGAAGGAAGGGTCCTTCAACTTGGGAAAACGCTACCTTGCGGGGCCGACACAGGTAAGGGGTATGTGAGCGTGGGGGTCACACGCAGCTTCCCGGTGGCCTCCAAGGACAGTTTGAAGGTGGGACCGAGGGGGGCGAGCTCATTGTGAGCGAGACAGCGTAGCAGTTAACAGGTGGGCCTCTCACGTCCTGAGGTGAACGTGACCCAGCTTGTCTGTGTGAATCAGAGATTTCTGTGGGGTGGCGCTGGAATCACGCATGATTGGGTGTGTTTGGCGGGATGGATGGAGGCGCCAGAGAGAAGGACCTCTGGTCTTCGGCTTACGGGCCTCGGTGGCTTTAAGGGCCTGACCCACTACTGGGTGTGTTGATGGCCATCGTCTTTAAAAACGAAAAGGTAACAGGTGTGAGAGGTGTGTTCGAAGGGGGGATGTTGTGGGCTGAGCAGGTGGCAGGACTGGGGTCGCTAAAGGCCCTGGATAGAACTCCGTGTTCCGGCTGCCACACCCAGGGCGAGAGGCCTTGCCCCGCTCACTTCCGGGCAATTCTCTCCTCCTTGCCTGATGGTGTCGTTGCCGTAGCAGCCAAGGTCCCCGATGCCAAGGTCGTCCGCCATGAGGAGCAGGATGTTGGGGCGGGAGCCGGAGAAATCCGTCCCGACGGAGGGCCTGCAGGCCAGGATGCCAAGGCCCACAGCCAGCCAGCTCCTGAAAAGCAAGCTGGGGGGCACCACGCTAAGCGCCGTTTCTCTCTCATCCTCCGGACTTCTGCGCGTGGAACACGGGTGTCTCTAGTTCAGGGGACCCTGACTTCACCATTCGATTGCCGCGGAGGTTGAATACATCTCTCAGGCACTTGGTTGCTGATTTTTTTTGGGGGGGTGAAAACAGATACTCTTATATTCGTGACCCAGGGTTTGCACAGACACACAGGGACGATCGCCCTCCAATGCCCAGGGTCACGAAATGAGGGTGCCTGATTGGGCCACTTGGAAAAGCAGGTGCCCAGCCAGCCCACGGGACAGGAAAGAGTGAGAAATCACAGGAGCACCTGAGGCCAGCTGGGTCCAGAGGCCACCCCACATCTCAGAAGCCCCCAGACCCGCCTGCCTGCTTGGATGGGGAAGGTGGGGATCCCGAGCTGCTTCCGAAGGCGCCCTGGACACCCCCAGGTAACGGGCCACCTGGGTACTCCTGCAAATCCCGAGTCTCACGCCCCTTTCTTTCTGAGACCCGCGATCAGTTGCTGCCTGGAGGCAGTCCGGTTGCTCCAGGCGCACCCCGAGGCAGCCCCTTGAGGACACGCGGACGCAGCAATGCAGGGTTCATCGCCGCCCAGAGACCCGCCTTACCAAGAACGTTCCAGAGGTAACATCTTCTCTCCCGCTTTTTGGTTCCTGTAAGGAAGAGGGAGATCTGTCATCCGCGGCAGCCAAAAATGAGCTCGTTGGGGAAGTGGAAAAGAGGAAGCATGGCTCACATCTGTGACGGTCCATAAAACCCTAGAGCAACTAGCGAACACTCAGAAAGTAATGCTGTGCCTCACGGGAAGGTTTCGAAAAGTCCAAACATGCCACGGGGAAGGTAGACTGTGTGCACCGAGGGCCAGGAGGGACGTATTTCGGGCTTCTCTGCGTGGCGGGTCGTGCCGCTCCCCACCAGGGATCGGGTGTTGGCGTTGGCGGGTCACACTTTCGTCACGAAAATACACCGGGCTTGTCCTCCCACCGGATTCCGCTCCCTCACGGAGAGGGAGCACGTGTGAAGGGAAGGGAAACGAAAAATGAAATGATGGGAACGTCCGGACGGGATCATCCGCAGCATGGTGGTGGTTGGTCGCGGTAAATGCGTACGAGAGCATGAACCCCGTGAGACTCGGGGGCGAGCACAGTTCAGCGGCACTGGGGACGGTCACGGCATTCCATCCGCACCCTCACCCGCTGCACGGGGATTTCCCGCTGGGAGACTGGAAGTCTGTACTAAATAGCGAGACCTCCTGCCGCCCCCGGCCCCTGGCGCCACGTCCCCTGAGTCTCTGCGCATCCGACCCCTCCGGGGACCCCCGAGAGGTGCAATGACCTTGTGTTTGTCCCTCTGGGAAGGGCTGTCCCTGAGCCGCGTGACTTTCTGTCCTGGAGCTGGGGCCCCCACCAGGACTCCGCTGCCATGTGGGGCTGGAGGCGAGGACGACGTAATCAGGAAGGGGCTGCCCGCTGGGTCCCTCTCCTACGAGGGGACAGCTGGCGTGTCACACGCAAGTGTGAACCAGCCCGGAGTCTGCACACACTCACTGTAGTTTACACCCCCTCCCCACGAGTCCTATCTCTGACTTGTTCCCCTGTGGCCATTTTTTTTGGGGGGGGGGCACAATTCTTTCATCATTACCTCTTAGGGAAGCTATATGAATATTTACATATACATGCACATCATATAGCATACACATCACGCAACAACGCATAGGACAGGCATATTGTATAACATACTCTTATTATATTGTATCTACTAAGTTAGAGAAGATTTTTCCTTTCAATCTATTTTAATCTTTTTTTTTTCCCCCAGAAAAAGCATAGGAGAGGACTGGCTAAAACAGCCATGGGACGTTTGCAGAATGGAACACTATGTGGCCATAAAAAATGAAACAAGTGTTACCTCCTGCGACAGCAGGGAGGACCTGGAGAGCGTGGTGCTCAGTGAAACAAGCCAGGCCGTGACGGACAAGGGCTGTGTGATGTCACTCATCTGCGGAATCTAATCCACAAAGTAAATGGAGGAAGAAAGTGGAGATGGAGGCAGGGACGCATGGACAGACTGACACCTGCCGGGGCGGGGAGGGGGACGGGGGGGGAGCAGTGGAAGGGCACAGCCGAAGAACACGTATGCCTGACTCATGGACACGGACCGCAGTGAGGTGTGGGCCCGGGGAAGGGGGTGTGGGGCTGGGGAAACGTGGGCAGAGAGGATGAGAATGAGAGACATCTGCATTAGCGTCAGCAATAAAAAAAATCGACGAAAGAGAAAAAGCATTTTACGAGCTGCGTCTGTCTCTTCCAGGGACCCTGGCGCAGTTTCTCTCAGGTCAGAGTTGCCTGGGTGCGTGCAGGGGCTGCTCTCCTAGGGCTTGAAAGTCCCAGGGAGCTTCGTGACGGCCCCGTCGTTGGCCTACGTCTTAAATAATCAATTCCGTATATTCAGATCCTAGACCACGACAGCATTGCACTGAGCTCAGCCATGCAGCCGTTCACAGTGACGCAGACGTTGCTTCGCCAGATAAAACTTCCCGTAAGCAAAACAGAGCCGAAGAACAGAAAATAAAGCACTGGCCCCCTGGGAGCTGGTGGGGTGGGGGAGGGCAGGAGCCCGAGGCGTAAGGATACAAAGTTGCAAGCAGCAGATGACCCAGGTCTGCACCCCTGAGCATGGGCAGTAGCCTCAGCAACACTGTATCAGTGACTAACTACATCGTAATTGCTCCCAACGCAGAACCCGTTCAGGGTAATTCTGTAACATCATGAGGCGTGTGTTCCACATATTGTTCCCATGATTTTGCAAAACCCAGGTGTCTTAAGACACCGTGTACGCTGAAAGTTACTCCATTGGTAACTTGTCCCTGACAAGATGGTTAACCATTACATTAACCTTTAACCATAAGGGTTATCTGTCCACAACACCTCCGTCTGAGGGAAGATTCCTAAAAACAGGGACAAAATATTTCCAGTGCGTGGCGCCGGTAATTTAGCCCTGGGTTGTCTTCCAAGGGCAGAAGGAACTCTCCCGGGTCCGGCTGTCGTCCAGCACCCCCCCCCCCGCCCCTCCCCGGGGCAGCCAGCCTGGCGTCACCACGGCTGCGGGTTCTATCCCCAAACCCAGGCTGGGTTCCCGCCCCCAGCGTCTCTTTGAAATCCAGCCCGCATGCTGTACCATGTCTAAAAGTCGAGTCCAGCCCCTTTTCCATCCCAGCTGGGCACTTTTTCTGGTGAATTGGCCTACGCACTCGCCCTGGGGAGAATCCCTTAGACACGTTTTCCCATTTCGTTCGGAAGGCAATGTGTTCCTCGTCCTGGCCAAAGGGCGCAGGACCCCAAGGCATGGCTTGCCTGCCACCCTGCATCTCCCGGTGCCGGCGGAGGGCACCCGGGACGGAGGGGCGTTACCTGAACGCCGGCTGCGGCGGGTTGGGCCGGGTGGAGGTCGCCACGCGGAGGCTCATCCGAGGGACCTCTTCCCGGCGGCTGGACCCAGGCTGCCGCGGGCTCGGAGTCGCGCCCTCTCGGATGGAGGCACGCATGTGCAGTGGCTGATTCACTCTTCAAACAAACAAAGGTTGCAGAGAAGCCCGCTGGGACCACTTGGAGACGAAAGGAGACTGCTGCCCCGCGGCGGCCACCGCCACCGCCGCCGCCTGCTCTCCTTTGCGCCCCGGGGTCCCCGGGGCGGGCCAGACAGCGCGCGCCTGAAACAGTGACTGCTTTATTCTTGCAGCGCCTGCCAGCATTCTGGCCTTCTCTCAACCCACGAAAAGGCCGGGCCTGGCTCTCCTCCAAGCCGGGAAAGCAGTTGCCTTGAAGATTTGGTAGTTGTTTGTCTTCCCCTCCCCTCCGGCAGTTGGCCTGAGAAAATGAAAAGGGGACCGCACAGCCACGGCGTGCAAATAACTGTTTCGCTGGATAGCAATATATCGCTGCGGCGCATGTAGACGTATTTTGGGCTCTGCGCCGATATTTTTTTCATTATGAAGCGTTTTTTATTTTTAAATATGATTACAGATCACCTTTTTCTCTGCAACATTGGAAGTAGCAACGATTCTTTGGGAAGATGTTACGGAATAAGAACTTTTTGCCCATGTCCAGGTGTTGAATGGCGTACACCATGCTTGTTTTCAAAGCCCCACGCGCATTTCTTTTTTTTTTTTAATACTCACTGGCCTGGGCATTGTTCAGTGTTCGTTTGAGACTCATGCAGCTAAAGAACCATCTTCTCGCTAGCTGCTTCCCGGAGACAATTTTGCTGTTACTTGGATCCTCACCTGAGGATGTGCTGATCGATTTCGGACAGAGAGGGGAAGGGAGGCACAAAGAGAGGGCAAGAGAAACCCTGACGTCAGAGAGAAACATCGATCGGCGGCCTCTCACACGCGCCCCAAGCAGCGACCGTACCTGCAACCCAGGCGTGTGTCCCCACTGGGAATTGAACCCGCAACATTCCGGTGTCCGGGACGATGCTCCAACCCGCTGAGCCATGCTGGCCGGCCCTGGCATAATCGTTTACGGCTTCAACAAATCAAAAGGACTTAGGAACACTTAGCCATGCTTACTAAATGACAGCTGAAAGGCTCTCGAAATACTTGGAATTCTTTTGGAACAATTTCAAGCAAAAATTAAACAAAACAAAACAAAACAAAACCCAGCAACATGTGTCTCTGGGGTCTTTATTAACAATTTCCAGGTTGTCTCAAGTTCCAGCTACCTACCCCTTCTTCCTTCTTCTTTTCTTCTAACTGATAGTTGCTTTCTCCTGCTCTGGACCTTCCAATCTCCCTGTTGAGCATGAGAAAGGAACACACTTGAAAACCTCCGTGTACAATACGCATGCCGCTCAACTAGTCACCTGATCCCTGATAGTATGAAAAGAGAGAGAGAGAGAGAGAGAAAAATGCTCCTGTCAGGCTAAAATGAATCCTTACGTTTCGTGAGCAAACACCTTCTACGTCGGTGGCCTGTTTTTTCCAAAACTCTGAAAAGGCTGTTTTTAGTCTCAGCGATCAGCCTGTGCTTCGAAACAGGCGTGGCTTGTTTTATCTGGTTGCTCGTGTGTTTGCTAAAATCTTTGGCATTTTAATTCCTTCTCTGCTGTGGAAGCAGGACAATTCAAGTGGTGGAGGTACTGCAGGGCCCCGCCCCCTCCCGCCCACCCCCAGGCACCCAGCTACAGCACAGCCAACCCCGTTTCGGAGAATGCAACCACGCCCAGGGGGGTATTTTTCAACACCCCCTCCCCTCCCCCGCGTGCTGTCAAAATTGGGGAAGGTGAGGCTCATGGACAGGAACTCAAGCGACAAGGGCAAGCCCAGCTGGTCAGGGGCCAAGCTCAAGGTCTGAAGTGAAGCTTTCGAACACCAGGCTACAAGGCCTCTCGTTGGTGGGCACGTTCTCTGCCGTCGCGTAAGAGCCGAGGACCAGACTTTAGCTCCTTAGCAGCTTCTGTGTGGAGACACCTGGAGACGTCAGGAGACAGGCTGGGTCCCAGGTGAGCAGGACCTAGGACGCCGCCACAACCCTGCCTTCCACCCCTCCCTCACCGAACATCTCCACGCCCGGCGTGAGCCGCCTCCATCCGTTCTGTTAGCTTCCGTGTTCAGCAGCTGTGCGTTTCTTCCAATTACACTGCAAAAAAAAAAAAAAAAAAAAAAAAAAAAAAAAAAACCAGAGTAAAATTTCCCGCCAGGTGAGTGGCTAAGGGGTCTGCATTCACCTTCCCCGAAATAACAGGTACCTGAAGGCCAGAAGGTCAAACACGGGAATCCAGGGCGCTGGGATCCCACTCCGATCTTTGCCAACGCGGGGAAATTCGGGCGCTGCGGAATCTCCCGAGGCAGCTGTTCGAGACACGATGTGCAAACCTCGCAGAGGTGCCTCGTCTTCGATTTTGAAAACTTGGATTCCCACCTTGGGTTGCACAAAACGCGAACTCCGGGTGTACTCCTCATATACAATGAAATATTCCTCAGCCACGAGAGAGGAATACGGTGTTACCATTTCTGACCGCCCGGGCGGACCTAGAGGGTATTCCGGGAACTGAATGATGAAGCACTTTACTGTTAAAAGAGTCAAACTCTCATCCCAGCTTGCTGGCTACACGGGGGCTGGCCGCACACGGTGTCGCTTCCGCCTGCACCGTACCTGTGAGGAACAGCGAAGACAAATGCCATAAAAGAAGACGTGCCTCTCACCCTCGCCCTCGGGAAACAGCTTGCTTCTCCGGAAATCCCGGGGCTTCGGCGTAAGCCCTTGGAGACGATGTTCTCATGTTGCTCAGGACAATTTGCGTAAGGGGGCTTCTGCTCCTGTCCCCAAATCCCCGTCCTCAGCCTCGTTGTACGGGAGGACGATCCTATGGCAGAAGCATGTCGTGAGGGCCCCCTTCCTAAATGTTGGGGTGCGGGGTTGTCTCACAGCGCCTCCTGGAAATGCAGCTCGGGGCGCCCACCCTCCAGACGTGGGCGCTGAGGCCCATTTGTGCTTCATTTGTAACACGATGTGTCCCGGAGGATGAAGACACTCTTACACATATTTGGGGGTGGTGAGGATGCTGGCCTCCCCTGGTTAGTGGTCTATTCCCTGTCCCTCCCTCTTAAGTGCTGAACTGTAGCGTTTGTTACATTTTTATTTTATTTTATTTTATTTTATTTTATTTTATTCCCCCTTTATGGATCTGGATGACACTAGCGAAGATGCCCCCGTTTCCCCGCTGTTGCCCACCTCCCCCAGGGCCCACCCCCCATCCCTGTGTCCACACCACACCGCTGGCCGTGTCCATGTGTCCCAGTCCCCTCCCCTCTGACAGCTGTCCGTCCGCCTATGTGTCCGTGCCTCTGTTTCCATTTTGTTCCTCAGGCCACGTGGGTCATCAGAGTCCACCTGGAAGCGAGAGCAGATGGTATTTTTCTCTTTCTGACTTATTTCACATGGCGTCCTGCTCCTGGGACTATACCCTGAAAACCCCGACACGCTAGTTCGGATGAACATGGGCACCCTATACAAAGAGCAGCGTTCTTTACAATCACCAAGATTTGCAGACACTCCCAGCGCCCATCGGCTAGAGGAGTGGATGAAAAGCACAGAAAATATCGCGTGGCTGTAGAAAAGAAAGAAAGAAAAAAAAAAAAAAAGCCCATCTTTTTGTGACAGCATGTATGGAATTGGTTAAGCTTTTTAAAAAAGTTGTCCTGGCTGAAAACCTGTTGGATAATATCATTAAATCCCCCCAATGAGAGATGTGTGTTTGCTGCCCATGAGGAGAAAGAGAGGAAAGGTTTCTTCCCTAAATAACCATGTGGCAGGTGTGACCGGCAGGTCGTGTTTGCATATAAAAGACGTGGCACCAGAGGCCCCACTGTGGTGCCTGGTAAGAGTGTTTAATTAGAGCAATGAGCACAGACACTCAGGTGGGCAGCAGCTGTCCTTTGCAGGTGCTCACACTGCAGCTCATTTCAAGTCCGCAAAATACGTTCAGTTCACTGTGATCCTGGCCCCATGTGTTCACAAGCTCAGGGGGGTTGAGAACAAAGAGCTGAGCATCGATTGTGTGCAATCAACTCTCTCTCTCTTAAAGTGTCCACGACTACACACCCACGGAATTTGGCGGTGTCTTTGGTCAGCCCTGCTCTTGCTCACTTGTTCTGAGACCCGCAGCGGGTGTGGCCTGTATCCACAGCAGGCTCCTTGCTGCTGACTGCTGGGTGCCCCGGAGTTGCTCCCCTCAATCAGGTTGGGTCAGCACTTGGACCGTCAAATTCTGTTTTCCGCCCCGGACTTTGTGGGTTTCGGAATTTTTATGCTGCTCTCTGGAAGGTAAGCAGGGGAATGGAAGACCGTGGCAGTGAGGCATGTGGGTTGGGTGGTAAAAGGGGGATGTCTGGACGACTTGGTGAACCCCCCCAAAATTGGTCTTTCGTTTTGAGAGCATGTCCATTATAACCCTTGACGAGTTACGCACCTTGTCCCGTTGCGGTGAGTAAGTGAATAAAAAACTCTTGCGGACCGTTCTGCCAACGTGGACACCAGGCTTCTGGCCTGCAAATTCACTTCCTAACGGGTATAATTTCATGTTTTATTAGCGGAGTTTTTCTCCGTGAAAAAGCAAACTGGGGAAGTGTGGCGTCTACGTTACCCAAAGGACAAAACTGGCTTTACATTCATTGTTGAGGAGAAGAAACAGAACATTTGTGATAGCAGATGAGTTTAAATTTTTTTCCTCTTGTCGAATATGGTCCCTTATGTTTTACGATAATAAGGGTCCAAGCATCAGTTATCATCAGGCAGTGTGGAAGAGGTTCAGGGATTTGTGTGAATCCCTTCAGAAATCTCTCGTGTAAGCAGGGGTTGGAGGATCACCCTGTAACCCAACTTGCTAAATTCTTTCCCGTAGGGACGCAGGAAACTAAGCCAACGAGGAAAGCGTTACGGAACCTTGCCTATGACTGCATTTCGATTTATAAAGAATAAAATAGGATCATCTTGTAAGTCCACAGCTGCGTGCGGATGAGACCGTGAGAACCTTGCCTCGCTAAGGAGCAGCATCAGCTGCCAGGCACCGAGGGTAGTTTTCCACGGCACAGTTCAGGGGCGCTCACCGTGGAGAGTGGAGGATTTTGCCCACTAGGGGACACTGGGTGATGTTGGGGGCGTTTGTGGTTGTTACCATCCAGCGGCCGGGGCTCCTGGCATCTGGTGCGTGGAGACCAGAAACGCTGCTCAGCGCCCCACAGGGCCGAGGGCGCGCGGAATCGGAGCGTCCCGTCTACGATGTCCCCGGTGTCCCGGAGGGAGGCTCGGAAACCGGGCTCTAACACACGCGCCCGCGGGCCCCTGGCGTCCCCGACGCGCGCGCAGTTTTACTCTTTGTGGATTCCCGAGCATCTCCATGCTCTGGCCAAAGGGACGGTCGGCGTTCGCTGCCCCGGGTTTGGCTCTGAGCGCACAGCCAAGAGAGGAACTATAGGCTGGAGCAGGAAGCACGTTCCGTTTCCCTTGCCCGCGATCAGTACGGCCTGCTGGGTTTTGCCCGGGTTTTCCTGGGGTGCAATGCACCTTATAGGCCGCCCCCCCCCAACAACTCTCCTCAGCATCGCCTGAGGTCCTCCGCTGCGCGCCCAGCTAAAATGATCCGTCCGCGGAGCAAGTCGCGGGAAGGCGCCCGCCCAAGCACCCTGGCCCCCAGGCGCGGCGGCGAACGCGGGGCGCCGCTTTCGTGGGAAGAACGCAGGGATTCCCCAGCCTGGTTCCCACCGCTGGCCTGGTTTTTCCTTCACAAATATTAATAGAGAGGTTGTTTTAATTGCTGGGCAGGCTGTGTTTAGATATATTGGCGCGACTGTCAGGAGCAGGCCCCTCCTGGAGCGAATCTGATTTGTTGCAGAAAAAGGGAACGCACGGTAGGATTGCCGACCTCCGCCCGGTGGGGAAGGAACGCAGACTCAGCTACCCTTGGATGCAAGCGCTGATATAAGTAATCAGTGTTTGCACTTCACCCGAGGCTGGGAAATGCCTGGTAGAATTGGACGCGGTGCCATCAAAGAGACCGCGGAGGATGGGAGAAGGCATCCTTCTCAGTTTAGAGGGAAGAACAAAGAATTCTGCGGTGGGCGTCTTCTCCAGTTTATCCAACGATTCCAGCGCGCCCGTTCCAGGGGATACCGATTTGAATCAGTGCGTCAACGGTGTGGCAAGGAATAGTCTCACTTTTGCCTATGAGAATTAATTGCTTTTTACTATTTACGGACAGTTTACCGTCGGAAATGCTTTCACGGGGAGTCAGAAAGTAAGCTTCTTCGAATGCTGGTTAAAACGGTAGACCACCAAAACAGGAAAAAAAATATTGATCTTTGGATAGTGAGGTATCGTAAGTTATGATGCTTACAATGGACTTTTTCTGCTTTGCTGAGGAGACTTAGCGTATTTTTACGTGCTTAGTAATCGTTTGTGTGTCTTCCAGGAATTGCCTGGTGATGCCCTACGCTTAATTTTTCTATTGTGTTTTTGTCTCCTTTATACACTTACTTGGAGAAAATAAGTTTATTTGGAGATATTTTCTTCTTCTCTGGACGTGCATTTTTGCTTCCGTGATGGGGTCTCTTATCATAGACAGCTTTTCTCTTCATTTACTCATGTCTGTTCCCTGTGGCTGCTTTGACAGATGATAACAAACTGGGGGCTTTAAACCGGAAAAATTCACCCTCCCTCCCGTCCTGGAGACCAGGCATCTGAGGTCCAGGCATTCCGGGGCCATGCTCCCTCCACAGGCTGCAGGGAGGGTCCTTCCCGCCTCTTCCACCTCCAGGGGCTCCAGGTGTCCCTGGGCTGACGGCGGCGACATCTCTCTCCTCTCTGCCTGCGTCTCCATGTGGCTTCTCCTCTGGGTCTCTGTCTCCTCTTCTGTCCCTTCTCAGGACACTGTCACTGGACACAGGGCCACCCAGACCCAGGACGGCCTCCTCTCAGCTCCTTCCCTCAATCCCAACTTCAAACACCCTGTTTCCAGACAAGATCCCCTTCCGAGGTTCCTCCATAAACTTACCCCAAGTCCACAACATACATATTGCTATTTGGGAGTCACTGGGAATTAACCTGTAAGGATATACATATTAACATATGGAGTATTTTTTTTAAAGTTTGTTGCCAGCTTTATTGAGATAGGCCCAACGTGGGAATGGTGCGTGTTTAAGCTGTACAATGTGACAAGCTATATCGCACCTTGGAAAATAAGTAGCACAGGAAGGTTGGTGAATGTTTCCATCACCTCATATTGTTGCACCATTTTTCCTCATTTCGGAAGCTGCAGTCCAGTACCAAAGGTTCTCTCTCTCTGAGAAATGCATTTGAAGTCCATATTCACACGTTGATGGCAACACTGAACTCAGTTTAAAGTGCAATTCTCATATTGCCTCATTGCTTCCTGGTCTTTCTTAGGTGGAAACCATCAGAAAACATGAAATTATCTACTAGTTTTTTGAGGGGCTCCTTTTTAATTAAGGAAATCATTTCCAAGACCTCGTGGAAGGCCGCTGAAAAGTCAAACCAATGCGTGAAACCACATTTGTGCACAAGGCCAGCCTCACACTTTTATAGATTTTTCAGAAGTTCACGTGCGTCTCGGAAATCGCCGCTGTTGAAGACAATGCCGTGTTAAAATTTGAAAGGAAAAGGAGAGGGGCGAGCTTGCAGATGAGCTTGGAAGTAGCCTGCTGGGTAGGCAGGTCCGTGACATCCTTTGGGATTCCGGAATGCACAGGTAAAATTTTCTGAGACAACGAGAACTAACTCCCTTCGGCCACGAAGGTGACTTTTATTTGCATCTATTTAACAAGCAGCATTTATTCCTTGCCCGCTGGGAAGAGCTTTGCTGGAGTCGCTACCATCATCCACGGAGATTCTTACCAACCAAGCCTGGATGGAGAGCTGTTTCCAAGAGTAAGGCGGGAACAGCCAAGATTGGTGAATGTCTTTCTGTCTGAGCCTGCTGTTCCTTTCTTCAGGAAGCATCGGCCGTGATGCTATGGAATGTTTTAGGTGGTAACATTGGAGAGATAGAGAGAAAGAAAGAAAGAAGAAAGAAAGAAAGAAAGAAAGAAAGAAAGAAAGAAAGAAAGAAAGAAAGAAAGAAATAGTGTTTGGCCACAATAAAATCAAATCGCATGCCGATGGATGAAATGGGCATGGGGTGGGGGGCAGGGGAACAGGAGCATCACTTGGGGATTGGGATGCAGGCTTCCCAAAGGTATCTGGGAAAAACCCCGGGGAGAGGTGCATTTGAGAGCCTTACCGGACATCTGAGATGGGACACTGGACACACGCCGTGTGAGGCCGCACACCGAGGGCCACCTGCTCCACGCACCAGCCTTGTGAAAGTCTTTGAACCCTGTGGTCCCCAGTGCCCGCTCCGTTAAAACAGGCGAGCTGTCATTAAGCCCTGGAAGCGAGGCCAGGGGAGACGGCTGGCAGATGCCTCGGGAATGAGCAAGCCCCATAAAGCAGATGACTCGCTCCTCATCTTCACGACGTATTCTCGTTGGCATGGTGGGAGGTTCCCAAGCCGACGAAACCTCAGCGACTTGCAGAGATCGGGGGTTCGAGGCCGGGGACCCCAGACTGGACCACTCTTTCGACTCCTAGGAAGGAATGCTACCTCAGAGCTGCAAAGCGTGACCTTCTGGGTCCAGGCAATTGGGTTCCCACGGCGACAGGCCCGCGCTCTCTGTCCTTGTGCGGATGAAGGAGGGCAGAGTTCATTATCCGCCGTGTACGCAGCATGCAATGATCTTTCCAACAAACTACCGTCCGCACGGTAAGTTCACCCAGTTGTTGAACGGGAGGGCACCCATTCGCGCACGCCGTGTCTATTTTCCCCAGTCTGCAGCGAAAGGGTGGCCGGAGCGACAAAACCGGCTAGAAATCTTCCCGGAGACGCGCCCTGACTTGCGCAGGCCGCGCAGACAGCGCCGCCCGCGTCTCTGCGGGCGCGCGTCCCTCGCTCACAATTACGTACGAAGGACACAGCGGGTCACCGCGACGCAGGCTCCTGATGAGCCCGTGGGATCCTCCAGTGTCTCGGGAGAGGGAAATCCGCTTTGCAAGGCGTTGCGAGTTGATTCTTTCCGTCGGTAGGTGCCGGGACAGGAAGCAATGGGGACGCCTTTCGGTGCCTGGTAAGTGCCGAGGTTCGTGAATGCGCCTGTCTATCCAGAGATTGGAAGGGGTCTGGTCCATCCGCGCTCACAATTGGCCTGTCGCATCTACGGAAGATATGAAACATCGCGGAGATGGTGGGTGGATGGATTCGCAGAGAATGGCTCCCCCCTTCCCGCCCCATGGAGCTCGCACATACCTTAGCAACGACAGCCCACATGGAAACTGGCGGCGGACAGAATCACAGATGGAGGCCGTACAAGGTCCGAAGTCCTGGATCTCGGTAGGAGTTTTAAGGAGCTTCATGGATGGGCCGACGGTTTGGGGTGGGGGGGGGCGTCGGGAGAACGTGGCGGCGCACCAAAGATGACTCTCTGAGCTCATCTGTTGTGTGGGGTTCAGATGTCCATCCCATTGACCAAGGAAAGCTGCACAGGTTCAGGGACCGAGGCAAGCGGATTTCTGTATTTGTAGATTGGTGGCTCAGATTGGTGGCCTTTTGCAGGGACCAAGTGGCGAAAATGGGAGCGTCCCGGCCAACTGGGAGAGTTTGAGGGGGTCCCAGCGAGGAGGGATGCTGTGAGTTGTTGGGGGCAGTGATGAGACCAAACATAGATGGATGCCAATGAATTTAAGATACCGGAGTTTGTTTGCTTGTTTTTTTAAATGGTGCATCTAACAGGACCTGGAATTGATTGGATGCACTTTTGGGTTGCGGAACCAGTTTCCTGCCTGGGACTGTGTGCGTGTTTTCGCTTGAGGGAACTGCCTTCCATGAAGGACTTTGGGGTGTCTTTCCCCGCATCGGCTGGCCTTCAGCAATTACGCACAGGGCATTCTCCAGCCTGAAGTTCAGTGGACTCTTGTTGGAATGCTCACGTTCCATTTTCAGGTGGGAAAAGAATGGCTAGGTTTCTTTGCTGGTGGGTTTGCTGCCGAGTAGCCCCCACCTGTTCTTGGGACAGAATTTCTTCCTAAACAAAAGGGAGACTTCCTCTCCACACGTGGATGGAGTCCACACGACCTGAAAACGGATTGCCTGGCGCCTCATCCTGGGCTCAGACCCAAGAAGTTACTCGAGTGTCTTCTTCCACTTTCCCCTCGGAGGGCCTTACAGCAAAATTATGAGGCTATAAAATACACGAGAAATGGCAAACGAGCGTTAAAATAAATGAAGCCTGAGCGGTTAGCTGTTGGCTCTGATTTTCCATCTTCTGTCCGTTTTTATGCAAAGACATCAAATTACGAAGGCCTTGTACTGAAGTTAAACCAGTGATAGTGCTTTTTAAAATCTTCGTCTGAGGATACGTTTATTGATGTGAAAGAGCGAGGAACACCAATGAGAGAGAGAAGCATCCATCACTTGCCTGCCGTACACACCCGCACCGGGAACTGAACCCGCAACCTTTGGCGCGTGGGACGGGTGCTTCATTCCGCAGAGCCACCCTGCCGGAGCGTTGATGAGATTTCCACAGGGCCTCTTGTCCCTAAACCCACTTGAAAAAGGTTGAGAATTTCTTGTCCCAGGGCTCGTAAAATGAATCTGCAAATTGCACTGTATGAACGTAAAACAGCATTTTTAAAAGAATTCTGCGTTTGGAGTGAATAAGCCCACTCAGGGACGTTGTATAGGGAACATTAATAAGCAATACCATTATTTCCGATTTGAAGTTAGTTCATATCCGAATATGAATTGATTATTTTTTATTTTATTATTTTATTTTATTATTTTATTTTATTTTATTTTATTTTATTTTATTTTATTTTATTTTATTTTATTTTATTTTTTATTTTTTATTTTTTATTTTATACCAAAATACTTCCAGAAACTGCTGCTGGCTGACGGTCTCCCTGCCCTGTCTGTTTGGGGCTCTTAACAGGACGTTTGTCACCACGAACTCCAGGCCCAATATTGTCCTGCTGATGGCGGTTGACCTGGGCGTGGGAGACTTGGGTTCCTATGGGAACAAAACAATCAGATAAAAAAATGCACCCCCCCACCACCCCCCCCCACAGCGCGGTCCTTGCTGCGGGGCAGCCAGGGTCTGAGTCAGTTCTTCTCCTGAACGGCAGAGGGCGCCCGAGGCCAGCTGCCAATCCTAGGGCCCCCGTTTCGTTTCTTCTCTCTGCCTTCTTAGTCTGTAGTGGCTGTCGCTTTATTATTGTGCAAAAACAAACAAACAAACACATAAAAAACTCCACATAGCATAAAGGTTAGCTTTGGAACTCATATAAAGCTAGAGGTTCAATGAACAGTTACCACAGCTAGAATAATAATAGCTGCTCTCCAGCCGGCGACAAGCGGTCTCTGACTTCTCTGCCTATAGATTGGCCTCTGTCTCAAATTTCCTATAAATAGAACCACAGAAGATATTCTTTTGCCAGGGCTGACCTAAAGGAGCACCGGCTGAGTGGCTTGAGCAACAGACATTTCTTCCCGTCCTGGAGGCTGGAGGCTAAGACCCAGGGGTGGGCAGGGCTGCACCCCCCACCAGGCCTCCCTCTTGGGCGTGTGGACGGCTGTCCGCCCCCCCCCCCCGCCGTGTCCTCACACGGGCGTCCCTCTGGGTGTGTCTGTGTCCCCATCCCCTCTTCTTATAGGGACCCCAGTCCTATGGGATCAGGACTGGGGTGCTTATAAGGACCCTCACCCCCCCGGGACTGGGCAAGGCCACCCTGCTGACCTGATTTTGCCTTCCTCACCTCTGGAAACACTCATCTCTTGAAACAGTCACGTTCTGAGGTCCTCGGGTTAGAATCTCCACAAGTGAATTTTGGGGACACAACTGAGCTCACAACGTATCACATGTCCTTTCTGGGCGTCCCTCACGGAGCCTCCTGTGTTCAAGGTCTATCCATGCTGCAGCCTCTCTCCTGTTCAGGGCTGGGTAATATTCCACCGTCTGGGTGGCCCACAGTAGTTTCGAGTTTTTCAACGTCTTCCTTGAATTCTTTCTAAAGCCCCTGGTAACGCCAACCCTGCCACTCCCATCATCCCAAGTTACCTTTGCCTGGGTTACTGCTGAAAAAACATACCCTGTCTTTATGCCCCTCACCCTTTATAAAGCCCGTTGTAAAAGTATGTAAAGGAGTGGGTTTAGAATGACTACACGTGGCATTAAAATTGAGGACACAACAAAGAAAAATATAAGAGAAGCTTATTTGTTGATTGCCGTTAGCACCCTACCTCCTTCTATCTTGCTATTTAAAAAAATTCTGCACAAGCAGCCTCATAGCCCAAAGTGGATGCCAAAGCTCCAGCCATTGTATGTATGTTCCAGGCAGCACAAAGAAGGAGGAGGAAGAGCTAAAAAAAGAACCCTTTTTGTGGACGGCCGGCTGTCTTTTTGCTGATACATCCCTGGCCTGCCTTGATCAGTAGTTAATCACGTGGGTACCCCTAGATCTAAGGAGTCTGTGTTCAGGGCAACTATGTGTCCTGTTAAGTGTTGGACCTTCGTGACTGAGGGGACAAAGAGAAGAGGGAGTAGGCTTCATCTGAAATCTGAACACAGTGCATCTGAGTCTGTGTTTACAATATGAATCTTCTTAACCCACGTGCGAGAAAGCGGTAGGAGGAAAGAATAGATAATGAGTTTTCTATTCATTCATTCATTCATTCACTCATTCACTCATTCACTTATCCATCTGTCATCCATTCACTCATCCAAAAAAGGTTAAAACAATTAATTAAGCTTCTATTTTATATCAGACTCTCAGCTGGATGCAAGCCATCCAGAGATGCACAACACCAGGTATTTTCTTGCTAATACGAATTTTTTGTCATTCTTCATTATTTTCCAACTCTGTCTGCGTGTCTTGCTGTGGAATTTGCCACTCACATGAGTGACATTGGTAACTTAGGTACATAGAAAACTGAACTCTGGGGAGAGCTTTCAGTGAAGGCAAAGTGGGAAAAAAAAACTCAAAACACCTCTATGTGTAAAGGTAAGTCAGTTGACTTTCTGCCCCTTAGGTGCAGGCGCGAACTTTTTCTCCTCTTTATGGCTCGTCTACATGTCCACACACCAGTGATCACCCGCAAGAAGTTCGTGGGGCACAGCAAATACGGTTGATATGGCGATAATGTGGAAGAAATGGATTGGATGGTGGATAGGTATTTAGAAAAAGCAACGTTAAGATCTCACTCTCAGGGTAGAGAAAACAAATTTGTATTCATCGCCTCAAATAACGTACAGCCTCTTACGTAATTTGGGACATTAGTAAGTACGTGTTTTCCTCGATTGGACAAAAAGCTGGCTGTAGGGTAACTCAATTCAGCGAATATTTGCCATGTGAACAGTTACTATTTGTGAATACAGGGTTTCCTGACTTTAAAAGAAAAATAACCACTTTCCTGGAAAAAAAAATCATTGGCAAGATTAATGCAGTTGTAGAGAATATCACCATTCCTCACTAATTTGGTAGAGAGAGAAGGAAAGATGTTGTCCTTCTTAGTTTTTCAAGAAATGGTTACAAAGGTAGGAGGGAGTTGACCGAAACTGAACGCGTTTGCTTCAAGTCATATAATCAAAGCAGACAAGCAATTAATTAGATAATCAAGGATAATTGATTAGAAGGGGGGGCTGGTTGAAAAACGAAAGCAGGTGAAGGAAGGCACATATGCACACCAGTTGGGCTGTTTGAATAATATTTCCCCCATTTTATACACAAACGAGGGTTCCTTCATTTGAACAGCTCATTTTCCTGAGGAGACACGGAGCCATGTTTCTTTCTTCTGTGAGTGAGCACTTCTAAACCTTGTCTTAGCAGGGTTTTTTTTTTTTTTTTCCTCCCTTATCACTTGTCTAAATGAACACTTAGGTTGAGTACCTCGAAAAGAAACAAAGCCAACTGACTTTAAATGCATTTGGAGTGTGCTCATCGATCGAAGTCCATTATGAATGGGGTTTCTAAAACCAGCTGCTTTTCCATAGTTACTAACCAGCAGGGCTCATGAAGGTGTGCCTAAGCAAGCAGATTTCGGTGGTGCTGATGATCCCCTGGTCTTCGTGTCTCCACCTGGAACACGGCTATGGCCCAGGGGCGGTGCTGGGGGCTGGGACCACAGCGGAATGGCCTGCGTTGCCCTGGACGGTGCGGCCAGTCGGCCGGGCAAGCCCCCAGCACGCACCGCACCGCAGAGAGTCTGGGATCTGCCTGGATCAGGTTTTACTTTTTCTTTGCCTTGGGACACATTCCTTAAGGGATGGCTAAGGAAAACGGGCAGGAACAGGACCTGCTGAGGAACAGCGAGATCGCGATTTAGATGCAGAAATCAGATAGGGAGCCCCAGATCCTGGAAAGGACAGGGTGGGGCTCCCAGGGGCTGTGGCCATGGCGTTGGTTCTGGATTCTGGGGGACGTCATCCTTGCGCGATTTCTTCTTTTATATCGAAACACATGCGTTAATTTTAAGCACCGGACCTGGTTTCTATTGGCTATCTAAATTGTTGTGGGTGATGATGATATTGTATATTATGTATTCTTACCTACTTGGTACTCTGTTACATTATATATAATTCATACATAGTATATATTTACCGCGTTACTTGTAGCTATTACGTAACTGGTAAAATTAAGATACATTCTGTTATAAATTCCGTAATAAAGTCCTATTATCATATAGTAAAATGGTAAATGTTTTAAACTGTCAATTGACACAGTCTGTAATACAATAATACCTAACACTGCCACGCCACAACCCAGCGATTTCCAACAGGTCCGCTGCAAGAATTTGTACAACATGTGATCCCAGACTATGTAGTCGGGGGCACTGACCTTTTTTCCCTTAGATGGTCAAATAAAGAAAAAATGACATCAGCCAACACAGCAATAGCCATCCGGCATGAGTGAATCAAAATTACACCCGTTTTCTGGTCAGGCTGGCTGGAAATGCATTTTTGTGCCTGCTGGCCAATTTAGTAATCAGTGTATGTGTGCCGTGACCTGAGAAAGGTGGAAAATCGCTCTCATAAATCATTCTACAATGCCACTATTTTGTAATATATAATCATTAAGTACACAGTGTTTATCACACATTTATAAGTGACAGATTTATAGTTCTAAATGTGAAGTACGTAGTGTTTATTATAAACATATAAATTACAGATTTATACTTCTAAATATGAAGTATGTAGTGTTGATTATAGATTTATAAGTTACAGATTTATACTTCTAAATGTGAAGTACATAGAGTTTATTATAAATTTATAAGTTACAGATTTATACATGTTAGTATGCATTTGCATGTTGCAATGATATATTTTTATATATAATGCAATGTTCTATAATATTCATATTTAAAAGTATATAAGTTTACGATAAGTGATGTATTTTTAATCATATATAAATGATATGTTTATTATGTAGCACAGGGTGTATTATATATTGCAATTTGTGATAAGTAATATATTTTAGAGTTATTAAATAATTAAAAAGCATACTTAGTTACTATAAATATATAACATAATATATTATACCTATATAATGAATCACTATAATACATCAGATGAAAGTTATACGTACTATATATTACATGTACTATATTAAATGTATGTTATATATAATGTATAAATATTCTATAGTATATTTTTGTACACTATATTTTGATGATTCCATCATACGTGGCGATTTTTCACATAACATCACACACTATAGAATGAAACGTCGCTTATTTATGCTGTTTGGGGTGATGGGAGCACAAGGATGAGGATGCGATCAGTAGCCACCGTGCGCGCTGAGAGGCGAATGCTGCCTGTCCCCCTCCCCCCACCTCCGCCAGGGAAGATCCTGGACGCGCTGGACCACCAGGGCCAGGCCAGCCACTCGCTGGTGCACTTCACCTCCGACAACGGGGGGTGGGGTGGGGGGCGCTCCTTGGAGGCGCGTGCGTCCGGCGCCCAGCTGGGCGGCTGGAACGGGGGGGCCCCCCAAGGTGAGGCGCGCAGAGGGTCGCGAGGCAGCTCCTCCTGCGGAGGGGCGCGCCTGGCTGGGCTTGGACCTCGGCGCGTTGGTACCGGCGCAGGCTGTTGGCGTGTTCATGAGCCGCCTCCCTCACACAGCTGGCAAAGCTGGGGTGAAGAGAAAAATGCGGGGAGGGAGCGATGAGAGTCTCAAGAGAACAGAGACCGGTGACAGTGGGAAGTCTGAACCTCGCAGCGCACGAACATCGGGGCGGGGGGGCCCTCAGAGGTGGGGCGTCCTGGGCCCCGTGCACCCCCTCAGAGGTCAGACCGCACCGTCACCCAAGTCGTTACAGCGAGACCACCTCTGCCACAGTGCCTGGGGGTCCCAGGGGGAACCTCATCTCCAGGGAGGGGCCACATTGTCTACAATGCTCCCCGGAGCTGTCATCTGGGGTAGGTGGGTGCCCACCCCCTCCTTGCCGGGGGCTGCCGCTGAGTGGTCCAAATGGCTTCCACGTGCGATTATCCAGCAGCTACTCCGCGGAGTCTGCTCGTGGGGATCGGGAACACACCGGGGTGGGTTGATGGGAGCTTGTGTGTTTGGTGCTCCCAACAGAAACATAAAATTTGGTTTAGGGGGCATATTTTGTTTTTCTTTTAATAAAGAATAACGCGGGGATGTTGGTTCCACCGGAGTCTCGGATCTGAAACGTTTCTCCAGCTTGGACTCCCTCACTTGGACACAGAGAGTCCCTGGGTCGTGCTTTCTTCGCCATTCACATTGTCGCACAAAAGGCGTTGCCCGAACATTCAGGTTCACTCTGCTTTGGAAGCGTTCTCCTCTCCAAAGCGTCTCTCTCCGTTTTATCTTAATGAGTATTTGTGGTTTTCCTGGTATCGTTTCTCGGGGGACTACAATTCCATTCTGCTGGGGGCATCTTAATCTGAGATCATTAGTAAGGGACAGATTTGTCATCTGGTTCGTGCTTTGAAAGCCTCCAAGTGTCTGTCACTGCATCGAAGAAGTCACTCTGGGCACTTTTTCCGCCTCTGCACCGACTGCCTGCCTCTCCTCCCCCTGCTTCTATACGGGGAACCAACCGCTGGGCAATGTCAAAGTCATGGGCTGACCTCTCAAAGGTCTTCGTAGCAGAAAGAACCCGTTTTTCTAGTCTTGCTTTGAACTCCCTCCACTTTCCCATCATTTAGAGTCCAGCATCATTCCAGTGAAGGCTGGAGATTTTCAACAGAACCCCCATGTAACATCCATCCTGTTTCTGCGCATTTTTTCCCAAGGACACCCAATACACCAATTCGCAAAGACGTAGGCGCCCCCATGTTTCTTGAAGCATGATGGATAATCGCCAAGATAGAGAAGCAAGACTACTGCCCACGGGTGGACGAGTGGGTAGACAAGAGGTCGTTGAGGCCTGCAATGAAATATTCCTCAGCCACCAATAAATAAGTACATAAATAAATACATAAAATCTTGCCATTGGCAACAACATGCATGGACCTAGAGAGTATTTATTCTGCTCAGGGAAATAAGCCAGATGGAGAAAGACAGATGCCATGTGATTCCACGAATCTAAAGAACAAAATAAATGAAGAACAAAAAGAAAAGAAAAGAAATAGACTCAGAGACCCAGAGAACAGATGGGAGGGGTTGGCAGACTGTGCCAAAGAAGGTGAAGAGGTTATGAAGTGGAAATTCGAGGTTACCCGATGGGCACGTCGTATCAAGTGTGGTGTAGGGAATGTGGTCAGTCATACTGTGTATGGGGCCACTGATGGGGGAAGGAATTACTCACATTCACAAACACAGAATCACGATGCAGCGTGCCTGGAACTAACGTGATATTGCACGTCAACGGCAATTCAAAAAATTAACACACAGCACAAAAACAGTACAGATATTCGCTTTACGCAGTGCTCATCTCTGACAACATGAAAAGTTGATCGTATTCATGGGCACATAGCAATGTACTGGGTGGGTGGAGATTTCTCTTATTTTTCTTGCCATTTGTGGATTTATCACTTGCATAACAGAAGTTTACAACTGGGATTTTCACTTCTTATGTTTTACACTTTTTTTGGGGGGGTGATTTTTTAAATTAAATTTATTGGGGTAGCATTGGTTAATAGCATTATACAGGCTTCAGGTGGATAACCTTATAGTACAACTTCACCACCCAAATTCTAGTCTGCTTCCCCCACTGTGTCTTTGATGCCCTTGGGCCTGGAACAGTTTTTATTTCTTTTTGTAAATTAAATTTGTTGGGGTGACACGGGTTCCTAGGATCATCTAGGGCTCAAGTGTACATCTCCGTGATACACCGTCTGCACATTGCGCTGTGTGCCCACTCCACAAACTCAGATCATCTTCTGTCTTCCACGTGTTCACGTCTTGATAGCACAGGGAGATCAGGATAGCGACCAAACGTTGTGTCTCGGTTTAACGTCCGCGTGCGTGGAGAAGGATGCGGTTGAGTGGGACTCATCTTTGCTTTCATGCGAAAAGGGATGGGCAGATGGGAACGGGGCATCCGCGTCCCAGGAATATTCCGGTGGCTGGCAGTCCTGGAGGCTGGAAAAGTCATCGACGAGCCGACGAGGCTCCTGACCATATCTACCTGGCCCTGTCTTATGTCGGCAGGAGAGGTCTGCCCCTGGACAGGTGTGAAACCCCTCCTCGCTTCTAATCTGGGGAGATAGATTTGAGGTGCGTGTGCGGGTGGTAGGTAGTTTTTTCTGCGTTTGTGCAGCAAATTTCTTCATTTTCAATCTTGTGTTAAGAACTCCACACCTATATAACTCTGCCCCTAGTTCATGGAGCGATAGGCCACCTGTTTCGGTCTTAGATAGTGTCTTACCTTCTGTCGCGTCCCGGCGCAGATATGGTTCTTGTCGTGGGTGGAATCTGACCTTCGGCTTAACGTCCCTTACACGTTCTTTTCCTTCATTCCTAGACCCTTAAGCAAATATTTATTAAGTGAATTACTGAATAAGAGGAAGCACATGTCTGTGGATATGTGGTGAAGTGTGCCGTATTTTTTGCATTACATGCTGTGATGGTTTGATTGTGTGTGTGTGTGTGTGTGTGTGTGTGTGTGTGTGTGTGTGTGGTGTGGGGGGAAGGAGGGCGTATATTCACTTGCAGTGGAATTTCCCTTGGGTCCAACAACAGTGAAAAGTGCAATGTTCTGTCCATAACACCCTTTCACACTGTCTTTCAACAAAACGCTTCCAGCTGCTTCCAACTGCTGCCTTCTCCAGTTGCCTCCCAAAACATATCAGCCATCTTAGTTTCTTTTTAGCGTCACAAAATCCCTAAAAATGTGCGATCCGTTTTGAGGCGGCTGTCTCCTCCTCCTGCCCCTCCTCCCTCTCCCCTCCGTGTTACCTGGGACTGTAGCATGCCTACGAAACGCTGTCTGCATTTTCCTTTCCCTCCTAAGGGTGACTGATGGCCGGAATCCGATTCCTCTGCTGGAGGGCAGGGCCTGCCCCTCGGACCACGTGTTCCTCTTCCGCTACTGCGGGGTCTACCTGCACGCCGTCAGGTGGCATCCCAAAGACTGTGAGTCTGCAGAGGGTGGGCATGTGGGCGTGGGGAAAAGACACAGGCTTGTCTCCTTCGGTGGGGGGGGGGGAACTTGCTTGGTGTGCACCTAACGCCCAGCCTGAATGGCTCTTTTCCGTAGGAGAGTTATGTAAGTAGCCATTGTACCACAGATTGTAAAGGGGTGTGTGTGTCTGCTCATATGCATGAATATGGGGAGCGAGAGAGAGACAGAGAGAGACTCCAAGTGCCCACAACTAAGAACATTGGAAAAACAGAGCAACAGGGAGTGAACACTCTAACCCACCTATCGGTCACTAAATGCCTCTTCCAATTCTTTGTTTCTGTCTCACCTTCACACCGCAGGAGTCATGTCAATAAATACAACTTAGCAATGATCTCAACTGCCTCACGCCTGTGAAAGAGAACTCTTTCAGAGGCATCTGGGTCAAGTCCCAGGACTTTTACAGGATTGGGGCTGTCCTTGATGGGCAGCAGAGACACAGGTCTCCTCCCACAGGATCCATGACTTGGGACATGATGCGTTCTTCTCGTCCCTGTCGATGAGTCTCCCATCTAAAATAAACACAAGCAAATAAAAACCTTTTTCCTTTCAGGTTACGCCTCGGTTCGGGACATGGTCAATGAATATCACAGAGCAGCACCCCCCACTTCCAAAACAAGCCCCCCCCCACATTTAACTGCAGAGTTAAACAAATAGAATTTGATTTATCTTTGCATAGTAAGAACTTCAGAGTTTGGAAGCACAGGGCTGGTATAGTGCTCAATGCCACTGTCAGGGATGCCGGCTCTTTTCTATCCCTACTCAGGCATCTCTGGCATGCCGGCTTCTATGGTTGTCCTTCTAACCCCATGGGCACAAAACGGCTGCTGGCTCTCCAGCCATCACATCTGTACTCGTCACAGGAAGATACAGCAAAGGAGGTGCTGTGCAGCCAGAAAGGTCATGTAGTCTAATTTTGTTAGGAAAACATAGTTTTCTGCAAGACCCTAATGATGGACATCTGTATAAACCTCATTGACCAGAGGCTGGAAAATTCAGATGATGTTTGCTAACTAAGACTAACCTCTAGAAATGAAATTCATAGTGGTTCATAGAGGAGAAAAAGTAGAAGGAAGGAAGGAAGGAAGGAAGGAAGGAAGGAAGGGAGGAAGGGAGGAAGGAAGGAAGGGAGGAAGGAAGGAAGGAAGGAGAAAGGAGAAAAGGAGAAATAATTTTTCTTGCCAAATGACCTTTGCCAACTTCACAGCTGAAAATCGTATTCAGTCTCTGAAAAATTTCCGTTTTTCCTATGCCAAGTCAGACCCAGGTGGTGACATGAATTAGAATTTCCACAGTTATAACAGCCATCCAGGTAGTGACTAAGTGTCTCCAGTTGCTTTCATGGTTCGATCCAAAGAAAAATCTTCAAGTTGTCAGTAAAATTATGCATTTTTTTTTAATCATCAAGGACACGCTATTGTTGCCGTGTAATCTTCTGCAGGAGGTTTTCGGTTATTAGCAAAGAACATTGGAGACATAAGTGTTTCATGGCAAAATAATCCTAAAACACTAACAAACAAGACATCCCCATGGGGCTTCTTCTTGCAGGTGCAACTGTGTGGAAAGCTCATTACATGACTTCTCAATTTTCCGTGGACGGAGCTGGCGCCTGCCAGGCAAGGGGAATGTGCTTGTGGACCGGAGAGGTCACCTACCGCGACCTTCCACTGCTGTTGGACCTCTCAAGACACCCGTCTGAAGGCCATCCTCTCCACCCCGACAACGAGGCATTATCTTACTCAGTGGTGAAGACGATCAAAGTGGCCATCAAAGAGCATCGCAGGACACTGAGTCCCGCCCCTCGGCCACTCTCTCTGTTCAACAGCATCTGGAAGCTGTGGCTTCATCCTTGCTGTGAGAGTTTCCCCCTCTGCGGGTGGATGAAGAAAGACGGCATTATGCCCAATGCGTGAGGAAGAGACAGGGGCTACGTGTTACCAAGCACCCACGTGCTGTTACAAAGGTCGTCGGGAGCGATTCCGAGCTGACGCGTTCCGTCCATTCGGGGTGGAAAACAACACCCTCCACCCAGGTTTTTAACCCTCGGACTTTACGTTTCCCCCCCTTCAAGTTCCCTCCTGCAACGTGGTGAGGCCAAAGTGGGTCCCCACGCCAGTGACCACAGGTAGCGTGTTTGCTTTATCGAGCGTTTATACTTCTGTGTCATTGTTCAAGGGAAAGGCAGACCCAGGGAACTGCCTGTGGGTTGTGATGGATCTGTGGTTCCTAGAAGGACATTGGAAGCAGCAGGTCTGATGTCCTTGCTTTCACATGATTACAGAGACTTCTAAAACCCCGACATGAGCTTTTGTAGGTGCCTCTCATAATATTTCCCTTCAGCCTAAAGTGTGCATAAAACCTGAAGCGGTGTTGCCATCCTTTTCATGTCTTGACGTCGCTTTCTCCTTTTCTGCTCCGCCTCCCCGACAACCATTTGGCTCTGGGACAAAGCCCTGGCTGCAGGTCTCGGTGACGCTTGCTGCTAACCACGGGCCTGGGAGGAGATCGCGGCATCTTGCTTTTTCTTGGGTCAAATGGGCAAAGCAGTATCTGTTTCATGGAGTGGCTGCGAGCCTTCCACGCATTACTTCTTGTGAATTTGCCTCTTGTACAATACGCAGCCGGTAAACGTCCTGACGATGGACGCTGCAATTGTTGTCAGTGATAATTAAGTCTGCCCCCTGAAGTATAGAATAGAGTGGCAAAGAGAGCGTCTTGAGTAAAATGCTCAAAAATGTCTGAAAAATGTTTAACTGGGGAAAGGCATTCAGAAAGCGCACTTAGAAAGCAGGGTGAACACAAATCAATGTGTAAATGAAGGCATCGTGGAAAACTAAAGGGCTCACCAGGCTCAGAAAAGATCTCCAAGTCAGTGAGAAGAAAACACAAGGTTTCCTGCACAGTAAAAATTATTAAACCTACAGGGACTTACGAACAGCCCCAAGGAAAGCCAAAGACCATAGAATAATCTCATAAAACTTTGGAGGAAAAAACTATCGACCAAGAATTACATACCTAAGTTATTCAATAAAGGTGGTGAAATGGTTTCCAACCTAGGACACTATTATTGTAAAATATTCTGTTCCCTTATTTCTCTCTGCTTTTATGTATTTTGAAGGCTTGGTATTATTGGAAGCTTTTTAAAAATAGTTTATTTCTTTATTTTTAGAGAGAGGGGAAGGGAGGGAGAAAGAGAGGGGGAGAAACATCAACGTGTGGTTGCCTCTCATGCGCCCCCCACTGGGGATTTTGTGAGAAACCCAGGCATGTGCCCCGACCGGGAATTGAACCAGCGACCCATTGGTTCATAGGCCTGCACTGAACCCACTGAGCCACACCAGCCAGGGCTAATTTTTCAATTGCAGTTAAAATACAGTGTTATATTAGTTTTACATGTACAGCACAGGGATTAGACATTTACGTACCTTATGAGGTGACTCTCCCACGCACCTGCCACCATATGCAGGTATTGTGATATATTACAGACGATTTCCCCTGGGCTGGGCTTGACATCCATCCCCGTGACTGTTCTGCAACTACCATCTGCCTTGGTCTGTTCCCTCACCCTTGTCACCCGGACCCCCAACCCCTTCCATCTGGTGACCGCCAGTCTGTGCTCTGCGTCCACGAGGCTGACTCTGTTCCGTTTGTTTGTTCCCGTTGTTCATCGGATTCCACGGAGAAGGGAGGTCACGTGGTCGTTGTCTTTCCCTGTCTGACCTGGTGCCCCGAGCAGCATACCCTCTGCGGGGTCCGTCTGTGCCGTTGCCAGTGCTGAGATGGTGTTTATTTACAGGGCTGAGTGATATTCCATCGTGTGCATATGTACATGCAGCTTCTTTATCCAGCCCTGTGTCGATGGGCATTTCGGCTGCTTCCCCATGTTCACTGCTACAAATCGTGCTGCGATGGAAATACGGATGCTTCTTTTTTTTCCCTCAATTCACTGTTTCAGGTGCCTTTGGTTACATACCCCAAAGTGGAACGGCCGAGTCTTTCTGTGTCTCTTCTTACGCCCTTTATTTTGAAGTCTATTTGGGCGGATGCGAGCATTGCTGCCCGAGCCTTCTGTCTTCAACTTGCATTTTAGCCAAATATCCGTTTCCACCCCTTTCCCTTCGGTCCATTTCATCTGGCAGGTTTTCCACATCCCTCTTTCCGAGCACATTCTTGAACAGAGGGTGATTTTATTTTCCGAAGAGCAGAAGATGAACTTCTCCAGCTCACGCTGCCAACTCAGACAGCGAGGTTCCTGCTCCGATCTCGGTTTCGATCTTTTATCTCAAACTGGTCATTATGCCTTTCCTGTGTGTGTGTGTGTGTGTGTGTGTGTGTGTGTGTGTGTATGTGTGTGTATTTTTTTTTAAATGTGAGCCACAGATCTGGGCAGAGTGTCCATACATGTGTACAAGGAGTCCTCTGCAGCCATGTTCTTTCTGAGATCTTTACCTCTCCTTCCGTCCTTGGTAGAGCTCCACCCTCTGATTCTCCGGGCCGGACTAGTGCAGAATTTTTAAATTTCACTTTAAGCTTCCTTGGCGGTATCATAGCCAGGCTGTCCCCAGATCAAAAGTCCGGGAAGCCTGCAATCTTACCCCACGTGGGTCCCTTCTTGCAAACGTCAACTGTCCTCTGGATTCTGCCTGATTTGGGGCATTCTCCGCAGCCTTCACGAATCCGTGGTTCTGTTTTCTGCTGACACCACCGCCGCCGTCCGCTCCGGGAAGGCAGGTGTCCTCATCCTCCGCGCGTCCATTCTTGACCAGAGCAGAGTGATGTGGTCGGCACTTGACGGTTGTGCGCTAATCCAGCTGTCCAATCTGACAGCCACGAGGCGGCCCGTCTACCCAAGCGGAAAGCTGAAGGTGGGGGGCGGGCGTCTCGGACAAGGGCCAGCAAGACGCCTGCAGGACCATTGGGGACGGTGTGGCCATAGATGTGGCTGCCCAGAGTGGGCCTGACAGTTTTCCCAGGTTTGCAGAAGAATGATCAAGCCCATGAGATGCAGCCAAACATCGACTGATTCCAGAGAACAAAACACAGCAATGACAAACGCCATCCTCACTTCGTAAGAGCAAGGTAGTGGGCTTAAACAGATGCCTCTGTCTCAGAGAAAGGCAAGGACACCCAGCCCTGTTGCTACAAAAATAACAAAAATTACCAAAATTACCAGTACTGTCCCCAGTTGACAAGAACTTGGAGGCACAGCTCTTGCAACACTGTTGTTGACCGAATCAACGGGTGTCACCCCTTTGGGACAGCTTTGGTTTTTTTTTTTTTTTTGCACGTGAAATCTATTCTCTACGGGATGACCCAGAAATGCCACCTCTGGTCGTCTGCCCAAGAAGAAGGAAGCGTGTGTCCCTCCCTCCAAAGCCCCGGACAAGAATGTCTGTGGCAGTTTTGCAGGATGGCCGCACAGGAGAGGCAGCCCAGGTATCCGTCAACGACAGGGCACCGCGCGGTGTGCAAGAAAAGACTGCCGAGCAGCGGGAAACAGGGGGCCGCGAACATGCATCACAGAATAGACGCGTTTCAGAACACCACCCTGAAAGGGATAAAGCAGGCGCTGAGGAACGTAGGGCATCATTTTGTCGGTATGAAAGTACAGAGTGCCAAGTTAGTGCGTGGTTTCCCGGGGAAATCAGTAGCTGCCGGGGGACCAAGAATTGAGATGACGCAGGTCGTGAAAAAAGAGAAAAATGGGAAAACCACAGACGAAACTTTCTGTGGCCTTGCCTGTTAACACGGATTCATCCGTTGTCTCGTGAAAGGGCTATTTCAATATACAGTTTGATTGTTTAAAAAAGGCGCCTTCTAAAAGAGTTACCAATTTGTGAGTTTCAATTGTGGTGGACATTGCTTTTGTTAACGGTAGTGTTTAAAGTAACAGCGTGATGTCGCTCTGTAACATTCTTTCAAGCCCTTTTGAACGCCACAGACTTGGAACACTCACCTTGGGCTATGTGATACATGCTTACAGAGCATCCTCTTTAAGGGCCAAAATGTATATAGTTTTTTGTTTCTCTCCTATTTCTGTCCCATACACTCAACGATTTATGTACTCTTTGCGCTGGTTCCCTTGCTGTGCAAATTTATGAAGCCGTACATGTGTCATGTGCCCTTCTGACAGGAGCTTAGAGGAATTCGGCTAGTTCCTTTTGTGAAAAACTGACTTACACATGTGGAGTTCTTTTGAAATAAACCTGGAGCAGAGACGCAAGGAAACCCGGGGCTTGCAAGTCCAACTCCTTGAACTTTTGGAACGTTGCATCAGGGCAAAAGAAACTTTCGTCTCCGTCAAGCCCACAATTGCTTACAAATCACTGTTTGCAAAGCCAAGAGGGAAGCAGATTCCTGACCACAAGAAACGCTAATTACGGACATTCCTTAGAACTGGCGACCTTCAAGGAAGGGCTAAAGAGTAACTCAGCTCCTTACCAATGACGAGACTTTTTTTTTCTATGCATGCAATAATTTCTCCTTTCCTTCCTCGTAAAAACATAAATAAACTCTGGCCCCTGAAGGCTCATTCTTTTTAATATGAGATACACACTTGTTGCCTCTCACTCTGGCTTTCTATGTTTAAGGTTAATGGCTGTTGTTTGTTTGTTTGTTTGTTTGTTTTTTGACATGATAGAGAATATCAGACTTTCCAAAACTGGGAGAGGCGTAAGTACCACTGTACATCTACTATAATAGAGATATGTTTTTTAAAAAATATTTTATTTATTTATTTTTAGAGAGAGGAGAGGAGAGGGACAAGAAGAAACATCGATTGGTTGCCTCTTGCGCGCCCCCTGCTGGGGACCCACCCATAACCCAGGCATGTGCCCTGAGCGGGAATCGAACCGGCGACCTTTCACTTTGCAGGCTGGTGCTCAGTGCACTGAGCCACACTGGCCAGGGCTGTTCTTTTTTTTTTTTTTTTAAGCACCAAATTGATGCGAGGCAGGTAGTATAACCCTCATTGTCATAAAAGAAAAAGGAGTTTCTCAGCATCTACCTGACTGAGATGATGTGAGGATAACAGCAAAGAGGGGTACAATTCAGTAGGCTGTGCAATCGCTGGGCCCAAAGGCCGTCCCGTTTTTAATTTTCTGACGAAGTTCCCTATGGTTTCCCACAGGGGCTGCCCCAGCCTGCATTCCCACCCACAGTGCACGAGGGTCCCCTTTTCTCCACATCCTCTCCAGCCCTTGTTGTTTGTGGATTTGTTGATGATGGCCGTTCTGACCGGTGTGAGGTGGCAGCTCATCGTGGCTTTAATTTGCATCTCTCTGATGATTAGTGATGTCCATTTAGCATTCCAAGTCCCGGTTGGCCACCACATATCTCCTCCTGTGTATTTTACTGTTCGGAAGAAACACTCCCACGTCTTATGTCATTGTCGTTCTGGAGAATGGGTCGAAACAGCGACACGTGCTTTTGGCGTGTGGATAAAATTCGGGTGCAAAGTGCCCCTCCAAGGATGCTGACCTGGAGGTGCCTCTGTGATTGGTGTGATGTTCCAGGACCTGGTATCTGGAAGTCATGGGCCCACAGAGAGGCTGTTGTGATAGAGTGTCCCAACCCCCAAACCAATGTTTTGGGGAAAGAGGGCGGCATACGGACAAACCTATGCAACTAGGAGGCAAGGGAAATGGATCTGGTGGCTTTTCATGGGTCTTGGTGACCCTTTTCCTCCTGTGGAGAACACTAATTAATGCCTATATTCTCGTAGACCCAAATCTTTATGATGCTGGGGAGAAACTAGCTCATTGGACTTCCTTCCGTTACATAGCTATCCATTCAGGGCATGGTGTTAACACATGGTACACGCCACGAGCCCCTCCATTATCCCCCATCATCTGTCTTGCTGAACATCACAGAGATACCATCCTGGCAGAGAGAATATGTTTCCTGTTCTTTAGTTGGGTTCTCTTTCTGCCTGAGGCAATACCAAGGAAGCCATGAGAAAGCAATGAGCAGAATTGTCCCGGGCCGAGAAGACTCAGTCTTACCTGCTGGCTTGATGAATCATTTTGCTTCCAGGCATAGATTAAAAAAAAAAAAAAAAAATCAGCCAGGACACGTAGGTCCAAGGGCGTTTAGCTGAGCCTTCATTTTTTTTTTTTTTAATGTGGATTTTCAGAAAGACATGCCGGTCAAGGGTGATGAGCACTTCATCCGCCGTTCCCAAAGGTGTGTACCAGGCGAGCGCGGTTCCTGCAGACCACTGTCCCTCTTGCGGGCAGCCGCGTTACAAGCAGGCTGCCAACTGGCTCAAGATCACCTTTCAGGAAAGTGGAAGGTCCCTCCAGACGGTCGTTTTGGTTTTGGCCTAGACATCAGGTAGCGAACATCAGTGAAAGGTGAGCTGGTGATTTGTGTTTCGTGTGCTGATCTCTGCCTGTTTATAACCACGGTTGTGTTTGGCTGGGCCCTGCTGTTTTGTCCTGTGATGGCAAGATGCCCCTTGCAGAAAAGTGCCTGGGGATTGTGTTAGAATAAAGAATAAAAGCTTCCCTACTTGCAGAACCTGGAAGGTGCACCTGGGGCCACACCAAGAGCCCTCAGGCAGAGAGAGAGAGAAAAAAGAGAGAGAGAGAGAGAGAGAGAGAGAGAGGAGGACAGGGCTATGGTTCTGGTTTTATCGGGCTCTGCTCATTCTGTGTTGGTAAATTTAAAATATAAGAGCGGAGATTTAGAGTGAGGTAAGAGGGAAAACGAGTAGCCTCAGTAACTGCTCACGGAAAGCAACCGAGATACTCGGGCATGTGCCTGGCAACGTGCGTTCACCAGATACCTGATAGTTTGGCAAATCAGAGCTCGGCTTGCCGTTGGGGTTCACACTCAGATGTACGAGCGGACGCATCGTTGTCCCTGCCCTGCTTTGTCCTTCCTGTTGTCACCAAGCGGGTGGGCTCTGGAGTTTAAAATTTCCTTTTCTAGGGGCCAGTTTTCCAGGAGTCAGTGAGTCTGCCTGGGAATTTGATTACAAATCACTTTTTGGGTTAGTAATTACTCTCCTTTCTCCCTCCTTTCTTTTGCCTTCCTTCTTTCCTTCTGTCCTTCCCTCCTTTTTTCTCTCTTTTCTTCTTTCCTTCCTTTCATATTTCTGATTCAATATGTGTAATTTTTTTTTAACGTATGGTCTCTTCTTCCTTTTGAACAAGGCGGGTTTTTGAGAGAGGAGGTCAGTGCTCTGTACCTAGCATTATTTTAAGGTACAAATATGGCTAAAAACACACAGACAGGAGACGACGGTTTATTCCTTTTCTTTCATTGCAAAGAATGGTGTTGTCCTGTCACCTGGTCACCGTACCACACTCCCCTCAAATATATATGACTCTTAGCTTCCTAAAACCACCGCATGGTGGTCCGCCTCCGGACCAATGGACAGAGATGGAGGAAAAGCCCAGTCATCTTTTTTAGGGGATCCGACTTTACTCCATGTAGACTTGCTTAGATTAAACTGTTTGTTTCCACGGCTTCTTAAGACTCTACTGTCATCCACACATGTAGGTTTAGGGACTGAGCCCAAGAATTAAAACAAAAACAAAAACAAAACAACAACAAAAACAAACAAACAAACAAACAAAACCCCGAGGTGTTGGTATAGCACAAGCTGCTCCGGCCCAGGGTTTACACCATGCCTGAGTCACAAAACTAGCTTTGCATTGTGGGAGCCGGAGGTAAGTTTGCTGATTTCAGCGAGAGTTTCACGGTGGATCGTGACTGAAGGCAACGGTAGCACGCTTTTCTTTTCACGGCCGTAACTTCAGCCGAAGACCATAGGAAGGAACTCAGAGCTCCAGAACGAGGGTCAGGTAAGGAAAACGATCACGTACATTGCTAATGTGTTTACCTTGTCGTCCGTGAACAATTTGGTGACATTTATGGGTTTAGCTTCATAGCTGGAGGCATTGCGTGTTGGACTTTCTTTACGTGGTGGCCGTCGAATGTGTAAATTGATATTCTGGGTTCAGTCAGTCAATAGTAAAAAAAAAAAACCAAAAACCAAAAAAGTAAGAGAGATTTGGGTAGTAGATACACATACACATACAAAGGACAGATTTCCCACACACTCCTATTATGATAACATGCTGTAAAAAGAGGGATTGGGGAAAAAGCAACTCAATCAGTTTGGGGAAGATGAAAAGCGTTTCTCTAATCAGCAGGTGAAGTCCTAAATGGAGGGTTGAGTTCTTCAGAAGGTTAACAGTTTTGGGAGGAAAAGTTTAGAAAAAGCAGAGCCTCCATCTCGTGTGACTGGTTGAGAGCAGATGGGGTCAGGGATCCCTCCTCTCTCTTTCCCGGGGGGCATGTTTGAAGTCGGTTCTAGACTATGAATAAGCACAAGATGGACATCGAAGCCACAGTTCCAATGTCCGATACCCATCGCCTGATGCCAGGCTAGGGACCCAGTGGGAAGGGAATTATGCATTTCTTTGAGAGAACAGGACTTGGACTGGGATGGATCACAGTTGGAACACGGGTCAAAGGAGTGTCCGGATGTCAGGCTCTTTGTTTTGCAGAATTCCCTTCTCTTCCACAGCCAGCTTTTCTTTTCTTCTGTGGTGCCCTTTTCCTTGTTTTCCTCCTCTTCTACTAAATGTGTTTGTTGTCGTTGCTGTTGTTTGTTTGTTTGTTTGTCTTTTTCTGGTGAAGCTGCTTTGGCCGCACACATTTACATTTTCATGCGCAGGGAGTCAGGAAGACAGCCACCCACCCTGCAACATGACCTTAAGCGTAAGTGAGAAACCGTGACTGTAAGCCAACAACAGAACCACTGATACAACCTCTCACCTCTGAGCTCCTTTCCCTCAAGGGAGCAATGCTTTTTCTCTGGGTAAACCGATGTTTGCCAAGTTCACCTCCTAGAAGAGCAGTTAGTTTACATGAGTTGCCAACCCAGGAGCACCTGCCTTTGAGGGCCGTGGGGACCCGTCCATGGTGATGATCAACACTGACTCGGAAAGAGCCTCATGTGTTTTGGGGAAGTGTGCGGGTGTCTAGCAAGCCCTGCCGTTCTCAGAGAAGAGGGCGTTGGTGAGGAATGGAGCTCCAGAAACCATCCAGAACAGGCCGTTTCCAGCCAAGTCCGTGCTTGTTTTTCAGGAGGCGCTTGGTGTTGCTGTCTTGGATGTGGTTTCTCTTAAATATGGCTCAGTCTCAAAGGCCAGAGGACGACAAGCCTAATATTCTCTGACAATGATGGATGATCTTGGGACTGGAGACCTGGGCTGCTACGGAAATGATACGGTAAGTTGTGTTCTTCAGGCTGGACGAGGGTGGGGGTGGGGATGCAGGTCTTGCCTTGTTCTCCATGGAAAATCAAATCCACTGGTTGATGAATGGCAGACTATGGCATTCGGCATGGTCTGGACATGGAGTTGGACTCTGTGCCCTCACCTGTGCAATTGTGGAACAGTTACCTAACCTCCACGCACCTGGATCTTGCTATTTACTGAGGGCCTGGGGGAAGAGCAGGTACCTACCCAAAGCAATGAGTAGCCACCTGGCACGTGGGCAGTCCTGTAGCCTGCAGACCATGTTGATGAGTGGTGATGTTGGTATGTATTTTTAACGTTTTTATTGAACTGATTGGGGTGACACTGGCTAATAAAATTGTGTGGGATTCAGGTGCGTAAGTCTACAACACATCATCTGTGTATTGTACTGTGTGTTCCCCTCCCCAAGTCACGTCTCCTTCCATCACCATTTACCCCCCACTACCCTCCGCTACCTGCCCATCCCCCTTCCCTCTGGTCATCACCGAACTCTTGTGTATGTGTATGGGTCTGGTGCATTTTTTGCATAATCCCTTCACCTTTTTCCCCCAGCTCCCCAACCCCCTCCCTTCTGACAGCTGCCACTCTGTATCTATGGGTCTGTTTCTACTTTGTTTGGTAGTTTCGTTGGTTCATTAGATACTGCAAAGAAGTGCAATTTCTCTGGCTGGCTGATGTCCCTTAGCACAGTGCTCTCCAGGTCCACCCAGGCTGTCACAAAAGGTAGGCGTTCCTTTTGACCGCTGCGTAGTACTCCTTTGTGTAAATAACACCATGTGGATGTCCGCCTACCCGCTGGAGTCTGGCACTCTGGAGGTCTCTGCAGTGGTTGATCAAATATTGTCCACATCAAGGAGCTCCCTGAGGGCAAGAAGAACTGGAAATTGAAAAAAAAAAAAGTCCAGAAAAGACACCTGCATTGATCTTTGTTTGCTTATTTTTATCCCTCAGACTTCCTGGGCGACCACCTTGGCCCTCACCGGCCACAGAGGGGAACCGAGTGGAGACCTTGGCGTTTCTTGGCCAGTCCTCCCCGTAAGCCCGTGGGCACAGCCTTACGGAATCACGCATCCGATCGGCACCTTCTTTTTGAATTCAGGGTGTTCTCGAGCAGTATCTGAGAATCTCAGCCTGGGAAGGACATTCCGAGATTGTCCCCTGCCATGCCCTGGTCTACTGATGAAGTCGAGACACCGCCCAGATTTGGAGGGGCTTAATTGAGGCCCCGTGCTAACGATGAGCCACCAGATAGCAATCCCAGGAGGCTGCCACCTAATACCTTCGCCTCCTTTTCACTTCCTTCGCTTCCGTGGGGCACAGGAGGCTGTTTCAAAAAAGCAAGATATTGGGCTGGTCGAAAAGTTCGTTTGCTCTTTTCCCCATATGATGGGTCCAGTAGGGCTTCATTGTGGCCACCCTTCATTTCAAACAATTTTGTATCATCGACACAGTGACACAATGTTTTGTGTCATTGTGCTGTCCTATCTGTGTGCCTTTTCTTAAAAAAGCATCAAAATTGGTGAATTTTTATGCAGTCATGTTAATATTGAAGATGGAAGAAGAAGATAGCTCACATTTTTAAGATACTGTGCCCTACTTTTTCAAGAAACGTAAAAATGCAACTGAAATGCAAGAAAGAAAGAAAGAAAGAGAGAGAGAGAGAGAAGGAAAGAAGGAAGGAAGGAAAGAAGGAAGGAAGGAAGGAAGGAAGGAAGGAAGGAAGGAAGGAAGGAAAGAAAGAAAGAAAGAAAGAAAGAAAGAAAGAAAGAAAGAAAGAAAGAAAGAAAGAAAGATTTGCGCCATGCGTACAGAAGGTGATGTGAGTGATTGAATGTGTCAAAAGCCGTTTGCAAAGTTTCGTGCCGGGGATGTCTGGCTGGACGAGGGTCCGCGGTCGGGCGGAACAGCTGAAGTGGAGAGCTGTCCAAACCGGATGTTCCCTGAGAGCCACCAAGGTTCTATCACGCAGGTGACAGCTGACCTACTCAAAATATCCCAATCAACCAAGTGTGAGTGACAATGAAAAATGCTTCTTTCTTTTTACAGAGAAAAACTAAACGCACTTTTTGGCCAACCCGATACCAACAGTCAAAGAAGCACTTTTCCGCACGGCGAAAAGCAGCGCGGTCTCCAGGGTTGGACAGTCTGAATTCTTTACCAGTAGGGCTTCTGCCCGCTGGGGGTTTGGGGGCAGGTGCCTGACATGGTTCCATTTGCTAAATGCCAGTGGATAATTGTGCGCACCTCACAAGATATTTGTTCAGATTCGTGGAGAAAGTACCTAGGAAAATATTTCACACACAGCACCATGCAGAGCACTACATAAATAAATTTGCTTGTTTTGTTTGATGTTTTGCAAAAGATCTTACAATGAACATGAAGGTACCAGAAGATCTGGGAGACTATCTGTGTTCTGTTCCAGAACAGTGGGATAAAAAATAAAACAAGTCCCACAATTTTTTTAAATTTTTCAGTGCATATAAAAGTTATTTCTATGTACATTCTAGTGTAGTTAGTTAACTGTGCAATGGAGTTACATCTGTAAAAACAATGTACACGCTCAATTACAATATACTTTATTTCTAAAAAATACCAGCCACCATCTGAGCCTTCGGTGAGTCCTAATGTTTTCTCTAGTGAAGGGTCTCACCTTCAAATTATATAAAAAATGCAATATGTGTAAAGCACAAAAAAGCAAACTGTAACACACAGAGTATGTCTGTATATTATGTATTAAAACATTTGAGACCTTTGCGCTTTGTCCAGGAACTGCAAACCGGATAATTAATGAGCCATGGACGCAAATGAAGTTAGAAATTATAAAATGCAGTCCACGTACACGGTGAGTTACAGTTATATTCTACGTTGATGGTGGGGAAAGTTCTGTGTGTGTGTGTGGGGGGAGGCAGGGCGTGTATGGGAAATCTCTTTATGTATCTCTCTGTGTAGGTGTGAACATACAACTGCTCTAAACAGGTGTTTATCTGCAAAAATTCTTTCCGTTGCCCATGCGTAACATGTCATAATCTAAGCCTTATTAAACATTAGTCCTTACACCCGTGAAACCACTAGGGGTCACACTAGCATAGCTGAGTGCGTGGCTGACTGACAATTCCTGCCGAGGACAACTCTCTAAGTGTATACATTTCTACCGAAGGCCTCAAACGTGAAACTCCAGCCCAAACAAGAAATTGGCAAGGGACACACCCCCTTTCCCGCCTAGTCTCTTGATTGTGTGCATAAATTAGCCCCATCGGCCTTACAGGGTGCGGTGAATTCAGAGATGCTGTTCAAATGCTAGAGACTTCGCCCTGACAATAATTTTCCGGCAGGAAGAGCTGAATGCAAACCCTCGAGAAAGTCAGGCAGACTGAGCGGGGACGCTGAAAGTACATCATTTATCACCTGGATTGTCCTAGGCTATCATACATTGATCACATCGAGTCTTTATGATGGTAGTTAACTCACCCAATCTGCAAATGGCAAGCATCGATTGGGCATCTAGAATAATCCAGGGACACTCAGCTGAGTGTAGAGTGAAGATGCATGTTTTCCTTTGTCCTGAGATCCTATTGTTCCAGGTGGGAGATGAGAGAGAGAGAGAGAGAGAGAGAGAGAGAGGGAGAGAGACACACACACAAAGGTGAGCTCTATGCTCAACTATAATCGAAGACAAATAATAGCAGCAAGCGTCGTAGCCATTGATATCCACTCTTTTGTTCTTCGACGTCACTTACCTCAGGAGACCATGCCTCCCGCCGAAGTGGCATTGTGAAATCCCAATGTTTTAGGGCGTTTCACTTCCGATGCAAGTGGGATGCAGGACCAAGTCCTCCCTTGGATTGGGATGGACTGGCAGGTGGTGAAGATTTGTAAAGTTATAAAGTCGTGTGAGCTCTGCTCACGACTTGGGTCAGCAGGTGGCTCCCGAAGCCCAGCCTCTGGCCGAGTGAGTTTCCTCACCACGGCGGGGGGGGGGGGGGGGGGGGGGGGGGGGGGGGCAGAAGCTGGTGGGAGAGTCAGGCAGCCTGAGTGACCGACAAGTCCTGTGTGCGTGGGTTCAGAGAGCACCTCCAGGTGCAGGGCACTCGGCAACGAGCCGTGGAGCAGACAACTTGCAGTGATGGTAATGCAGCGACAGACATTTTCCAGTGGAACTTGGCAGCCGAGGCATCGGGACGGAAAATGGGAACTTTTGATTTAGAAGACTTGCTGCCACTGCCCAGCTCAATTTTCCATTGCATTGCTTTGAGGACTTTTTTTTCTTTTCAATTACCATTTTTTCCACTGGATATTATTTTGTATTAGTTTCAGGTGCACGCATAGCGGTTAGACAGTCCTATATTTTGCAAAACGATTCCCCTGATATTTCCAGAACTCGCCTGGTGCCCTACGGCGTTATTACAATATTATTGACTGTGTTCCCTACGCTGGACTTTGCACGCCTGTGACTGTTTTATGACTACCAATCTGTACTTCCTCATTTCTTTCCTCCCTTCACCCAGCTCCCCAATGCCCTCGCTCTCCCACAACCATCAGCCTGTTGTCTAGCTGTACGAGTTAGTTTGTGTTCCTTTGGTCGATCCTTGTCACGTTGATGGAAGCGATCACGTCTGTTACTGGCTCCTTCCTTCTAACACAATGCGTGTCGCTCTCCCTTTTGCCTCGAACACGGATGGAGATGGAAAACGATTTCAGAGGGTCTTGAAAACGTCTCTCAGTGGCCGTCACATGAAATCTGTGACTCTGGCCCATGTCCCGATGATGTCACCCAACCACCAAACCGGCCGGTCACCTTCTAGCCTCTTTACCGTTTGTAGGCCCTCTGAAATTTCCACCCCCGACTATTTCTACAAAATGGGCATCCATACTTGGCCCAAGATTGAAAAGAAATAAAGATGTTTTGGATACGATGGCTACGCGTAGAGACCTACCCGTCTATATTATTCGTGGGGAAGAGAGAGAAGGGAGGGAGGAGAAAGCTGTTTTGTTACAACCTCCACAACATTTTGGGTTTGGCTGCGTTTTTCTTGTCCCCTCCCAGAGCAAACAAGAACGGGAGAGAGAGACATGTTCTCCTTCCACACACACAGGTGTGTCTGTTCTGTAGGGGAGCCCGGAGACCCATCCCAACGGGAACACTTTGCAGAGCATTTGCGTGGCCCCATCGCACAACAGCCGGCAGGCACAGGAGCGAAATACAGGGCACGGCCGTGTTCAGCCAACTATTCCAAAATCACGCAGGCCCCTGAATGGAAGGCCAGACTTTTCATTATCATGGGGATGGTGAGTCACATCAACATGTTCCCCCAACACCATGCTCCCTGGGGAAAAAAAATTCTTACACTAAACACATCACACGTACTATGTCTAAACATGATAATTTTTTTCATATGCGTCTTTCTTCCCCTACTTTCTGATGAGGGGAAAAGGTTCTGCCACATTTGGTTAATTCCACACAGGAAGCATCTCTGATAGTTAGGCTTGGGGCACAGGCGCACCGCCGCATTTTGCTGTGTGGGGACTTTTATGGCTTTTCCTTGTGAGGTAAGGAAGCTACAGGGAACAGTTCCATCACGCCATAACCACAAGATGCAGGTGGACACCCACCACCTTCTTACAGATGCATCTTCATGACGCATGCGCATCCTGGACCCTCATAGGCACACTTCATAACAAACACACAGGTGCCAGTTTGCTCGCTTTCCAGAAACAGGTTGTCTCATGAAGGAGTCAAGGAGACGGGTGAGGTAAGAAATTAGAAACCAGGACTTGTGACAAAGTCTTTGTGTAAGTTTCCTGTTGGTTCTGCAAGAAACTTGGGGCTTAAAAAACAGACATTCACACTCCCACGTCCTGGAAACCAGACATCTGAGGTCCAGGTGTCCCAGGGCCACATTCCTTCCACAGGTTCCAGGGAGGGTCCTTCCCCCCTGTTCCAGCTCCGGGGGCTCCAGGCGCCCCTGGGCTGGTGGCCGCGTCCCTCCAGTCTCTGCCTCCGTCTCCACGTGGCTTCTCCTCTGGGTCCACGTCTCCTCTTCTGTGTCTTCTAAGGACACTGTCATCAGACGCAGGGCCACCTGACCCAGGATGATCTCATCTGAGATCCTTCACGTCTACAATTACATCTGCAAAAATAATTTTCCCGAGTAAGATCACTTTAAACTATTCTTGGGTTGGGATGCAGACCTATCTTTTAGGAGTGACCACACGGATCACTACAGCTTCCATATTAGATATTTGCCTAGCAGCAAATACTAAACTGGATTTCTGTGTGCTTTAAGGCCTGGAAGAGAAACAAGGAGAAGTTGTTACTCCAGACACACCACTTGGTATTTTAGCAAAATAAAAAATCCCTGGCTTTGGCATGAATCTTCACCAGCAATAGCAAGAAATCAGCTGTTACCAGTTTGAGTAAAGTCTTGGATCCATTAGGGGGGAAAGTTAAAAGCTGTTAAAACCTCCCTACCTCCTGCCAATTCACAAGATACCTTTTACGCTTCAGAAGCAGCCAAAGAAACGTAATTTCCGAGAGCGCGGAGCTCCTTGTGAGCACCTACGTCAATGGAAAATGTAGCTGGGTGGAAAAAAAATCTAAGAAAATGAATAGAGAGTCATTTTCAAGATCTTATTTCCTTAAAAAGAAAGCTTGCTGTTTCAGAGATAAAGAAAAGCAATGCTCATTTACTGTTTCGTAATGGAAGGAATTCTGTGATTGGCCGCAAAAACACAGCCAAGTCTGCCATAGTGCCATCTTAGGACAAAATGCGGGGGCTAAAACACGTTCATACTGCTCTGCCCACCTTCTAAGTTCTTCCAGACTGAGCTGGTAATCAATATAACACACACAGACTGAAAGAAGGAAGATCAAAGTTTTAAGACATGCACACGAGCATGGGGAATTCACATAAGGATAGATGCTCCAAAGACAGAGTCAACATCGGTCATGTAAGACATTTTGGACAAAGGAGAAAATAGTGGGTAGATGTGCTAAATTTCAGAAATGAGAGTGGGCTGCTTTATAGGTAGTCCAAGGGCAGGACACACTTGGCACAAATCCCCCTGGGTGGCTTGGAACGATGGGACTCCGGGCGTATCTGCCAATCCCGCACCTGTCTGAAATGCTCATGTTTACCGTACTTTTTTATGAAACTACGCTAAGACACCCTCCGAAATGATGCTTCCTGAAGCTGGGTCCTCTGAATCTCTTGGGCGGGACAGAGGGAAGTGTCAAGGGTTCTTTCTCCGTGTTGTTTCTTTGTCATAAACAGCTTAAAATCAAGCCCCGAAAAAGGCAGCTTCAGGGGAGCCAAACGCTGGTCCCTCCAGAGGCAAGTCTGAAACGATTGTTTGAAATCCTTCATCTACACTGTTCTTCTGGCCGACCTGCACAACGATGAAGGCACAGACGCGATGCCCAGGGGCCCACGGTTTCAACAGTGGCACTGGATTCTGCGGACAGAGAAAGATGCTGACGGAGGCAGGTTCTGGTTGTTAGTGAAACTAGACAAACTGTCTTTGGTATTGTAGTGTCCTCGGTTTGCAAACCCCTGCCATACACCCAAGTTCCACTGTAGAAGAAATAGGTTATCTTACCCTTCATGGGTCCCACGCAACTGTTGTCCATGGAAATCAGGCCCTTCCATGCGATCGCGAGGGAAGCATTCCAAGGGCCCACGTACGGGAGAGCGTGGCGTGCCAGCATTTACTTGGATGAGAAGAGAAGCAACCCCCTGGGTGTCCAATGTCTCACCTCTGTCCTGCTGTGGGAGCTGGCCTGGCTGTGTCCTCAGCAAGGTCAAAGCAAAAGCCAGCATGCAGAGTTTCTGCTTCATCTTCGAGCTCAGTGCTCTGGAGTCCATGCTGTCTGCCGCGGGGCATGGTGGGTGCTGGACCCACATGGCTGCTTGCTCCTGCCTAAGACAGAACATGAATGCATGGGATAAGCATCGCTCACTAGAGGGAGGGAGAAGGAGGGAGGAGACGGGGCGGGGAGAGAGAGAGATTCTTTGTGTTCCTGGCATTACATTAGCTTGTGTTTGAGACAAACCAGGAGCCTCTTCTAAGGAACCAGTCAACTCCCCACGCTTGTCGGGCTTTGGATGGGTTTGCCCACCGTAGCTGGACTGGCAGGTCTGGGCTCAAGCCCCTCCCTCTGCACCCCCAGCAATCCAGTGCCAGAGGGGGAAGGGAGGAATGCAGAGTGTTAGCCCCCTTGGAGGGGCAACGCTGTGGTCCCCTGGAGTGTGAAGTTGTAGCCTCCTGGTGCAGCAAACAGGCCGATGCTTCCCCGTTTATTCAGCTCAACGTCTAATTCCCTTCGCTCCCTGTGCATATTAACAGTTAGCCAGCCACCTACGGTAACAAACCATGTAGGAATTCCACTCCCACGATCGAGATTCTTCCATTTCAAGTGCCATCAGGTAAGCGGTGCTTCGGAAACGGAGGAGACAGCCCAGACTGTGGACTCTTTACTCTGATGATCATCAGTTGTGCCATTAAAATATTCAGGGATGTTGTGAACATGCTGAAAACATTTAGCACAGATGGATGGGCCATCATCTGCCGGGTGTCAATGACCCTTAGAAAAACTATGTGAGAGTCGTTTGAAAAGCTGATGATGAAACTATGGTAGGATCTCTCTCTCTCTCTCTCTGTCTCTCTCTCACATACATACACACACATGCATGCACACACACATGAAAGAGCTAGGAGACATTTTTATGGATGCCAGACAAATAGCAAGCTAATCTTTGCCTCTGGTTCATGCATATCCCGGCTCGTGTGACCCGGCTCGTGTGACCCTGTGGGTGAAATCGAGTCTGACTTGTTATTTTTGCAGAGCTCCATGGCAATGTTTTCCAAGTCCCCACAGAGTCACAGCCCGGCTGAGTCAGCGCGCGCCAAAGGGCTCTGGTTGCTTCCTGAGGTGGGAGGGATGTGGACTTTTTGCAAACGCTTGTTCCGTGGAACAGGCAGGGACCAGGGGGTTCTTGTCAGTATGCCCGAGCAGGAAGTAGACAAAGTGATGACACTTACAGGTAGATAGATAGATAGATAGATAATTGATGGTATACAATTGATAATAGATAGATCACATTGATGATATACAATTGATCACAGACAGATAAGAATGATGGATACATGACAATGAGACATCATAGATGATGTAGACAGATAAATAGTGATTGATGCTATGTAATTGATGATAGATAAATACATAGATAAATAATGAAGAGATGATGCGTGATGATTATAGATATGTGATGGATGATGACAGATGATACAAGCACGATAGACAGATAGTATTCAGTGGGTGTCACTAATAGAATGAAACATAAAATCTATAACTCACAAGAATTTGCAGATGAAGAATAAAGACAGAGGACAGTGTGAGGCAAAGCCCTCATATTTCAGAAGAATCAAAAGACGTTTTCCATTTGACCCTATGCCTGAGATTCAAAGAGAATTTTCTTACATGGTTCTCTTGCTGAATACTGTTATAATTTATTCCTACATGATGTGTGTCTACAACCTCTATGGGTAACACACAATACAATACACAGATGATGTTATTACAGAATTGTTCTCCCTCATCGATCACCCATGGATTTCAGGGAACCCCTATTAGCCCCTTCTTTGATTTTAATGCGTAAAAAAAGGCACTCAACTGCCATTCTCCAGAGCTTTTCTCGATCCATTGAGATTTTTTTTTCCTTGGCAGCTGTCATCAGTTTGGCCCAAATAAACCCACGAAAATTCTCCACAGGTTTGAACGCTTCCTACTTTCACAACCAATATCTCCCACCCATAAAATACCAGGCTTCTGTTTCCTGGACAACATTTTTACAGCTTCCAGATATTATCTTTTCATTTATTTTAGAGAGAAGGAAAGGGGCAGAGAAACATCAATTTGTTGTCCCATGTATTGGCTACGCCCTGTATATGTGTATGATTCTTGTATGTGCCCTGACCGGGGATCGAACCTGCAACCTTGGCCTATAGGACGATGCTCTGATTAAACTCAGCTACCCAGCTGGGACCCTCAGGATAATTTTAAAGCCAACCTTGGGTTGCATAGCTTCAAATGAATCCCAGAGCCATAGCAGGGTGGACTTCGACATGACTCGAAGACCTCACGCTCTAAAATGTATGTCTCATTCAGTGTACGTCCATGTATCTACATATTTATGATGCACACGGGGAAATGGAAAAGGATAGCGTCTCAGCAATTATAGTAGCTCGTACATGAGCATCGCCTCCAGAATCCGGGAGACCTTTCCCCCAACCTTGTTTGCCGAACGCCCATGAGAAAAAGGTAGTTTCAGGTACTCACTGTGGCATACAGCAGTGCTAACCAAGGATTTCAAAGTGAGAAGCGGCCGCATTTATTGGGATTAATTAAGAACAGCTACTGGGGAGGCACTGACTCAGACAGGAGCCCGCACAGGGTCCCCATGAGGAGCAGACACAGGGTGGCACTTACGAGAAAGGGGAGGGGACAGTGACACCCACAGCAGGGAGGCGCGGCCGTGGGTGCAGATGACACGGCATCCTGAGGCCGATTCTCCACAGCGTGTTTCGTTCTCAGTCCTGTGCTCATCCGTCCAGTCGTCACCCTGTCGGCTTTCCTGTCACCTTTGCACACAGCTCTGTGGGGCACAGGGTGGCTTTCGGCCCCTTGAGGAGGTGACTCTGTCCTGTTTCAATCTCCACCGATTTGAGGTATCTCCTCGGGGCCAGCAGCTCTGGCTTCACATTGGGCTTCCTGTGTATGACTTTTTCTGCAGTTGGGAAACTAAAAGCAACTTTCTGAATGTACAATCTCTTGGAGAAAGCAAATTACACTTGTAGGAGTGCAAAGCAAGGGCATGTTTTAAGTGTAGAAGCTATGATATATATTGTGATGTGTGTAATATTATAATACAGATAAGCAATATAAATATCAATCGATGGGAGATGAGACAAATCTGTTAGAATAAAAATATTCAACAGTACATCACACAGCTGTTTTAAAAGGATCAACCATGTCTTTATATAATATTATTTATGTAATATTATATGATTACAGTTGAGTAAAAAAGCAAGTTATAATGAGCACCTATATAATCCCCTATATATAATCCCCTTTATGCTACATTGCACGTTAATAAATTAATCAAAACTTTGTACACTACAGGATATATGCTAAATTCTAGGGATGTGAAAACATACGGACTTCGCTTTGTTTTTTAACCTTCCATGTACATGAGTATTTTTAACGCATTTTAACCAATTTATCTAAAATGTACCCCCCAAAAATGAAAGATGCAATATTGACAAAATAAGGAAAAAGCCTCTTTCTCCTTCTGTGTGTGGCTATTTTTTAAGAGCCTCAAGAACAGAAACTTTCCCATTGTTTTCAGGCAAACAGATTGTATCTATCGTGAGTCCGTGTTAACAATCATGACCCAGCTGAGCATGTGTGTTTGTATATTTTGTGTATCAGTTTACACTCTCTGGCCTTAAATTCCTCTTTCAGATTAAAAAAAAAAAAATCCTCTCCAAGAAGGAGAACTTTGGCTTCCAAGAAAGTGAACTCAGTCCTGTTTTTTTTTTCTTTCTTAAATCCTCGCCCAAGGTTAAGTTTATTGATTTTAGAGAGACAGGAAGGGAGAGAGAGAGAGAGAGAGACATGTTGTTTTGAACGAGAAACATCGATCAGTTGCCTCCCTCATGCGCCCTGATCTGCGAACCAGGTATGTGCCCGGACTGGGAATCGAACCTGTGATCTTCTGGTGCAGGGGACGATGCTCCAACCAGCTGAGCCACACTGGGCGGACCTCAGGGAATTTTCTGCTCTTTCTTGTTGAGTCCTGGATTTTCCCAAATCTGTTCCAGCTCCTGGGATGGAGGAATTCACCTGACTGCAGCCAGAGGCCCATCTGCAGTTTTTCCAGCCAGCGGGTTCCGGGACAGTTGTCTGAATTTGTGTGTGACCAGAGCTGCCTCTCAGGGACCTTTGGGCATATTTACTGCCTTCCAGGACGATGCATGAGAGAAAGACCTCACACTGGTGCTTTCTGCGGAGTTCTCCTCGGCACACCCACTAAGATCTGGGGTGCATTTCACGAAACTCCATTTTCAGGAAACTCCCCAAAGACCTCCATGCCCTTAGCAAGCACCCTCCTCAATGCAAACCATCTGCTTGACTGGAAAATGACAGAAAAAAAAAAAAAAAAACCCAGAGAGAGAGAGTCAGACCTCTGTTTGCTGCAAAACAGATGATTCATTGGTTTTTCACCAAGAGGCAGAGCACTAATTAATTGTAAAAATGCTGACCTCCTTTGCATGAACTTCATCCTTTAGATGGAAACCAGGTGTGAGGACTATGTGTGTTTTCATGTTTCCATGGGGTATTTTGGAAGCTTCCTGGCCAAATTGAACTCCTCCTAGCTCATTGTGAAGTAGCGTTTCAGATTGCACTTGCTGGGCATCACAGGACAAAGGTTTGCCTTGTAAGTACACGAGGGGCCAGGGCAAACTTTTAAGGAATTGAATGCAGAAATACAAGTCGCAGAGGTGAGAGGATGGAAGAGACACGGACCCAGTTTGTCAATTCGTCTAGAGGCGGGCAAGGGTCGCTGGTTATATGACTGATTCTGCCCAAGATGAGACCCAGAAAACGAACGGAAAAATATAAGCGAGCACAAGTGAGAATATAATGGCAAATCGGTGGTGACAAGTGAGAGGCTGCAGTTGAATTTAGCGGTGTGTGCGAGTGTGCTCCGTTATCAAGAAGGTACCGGTCTCCCCCAAAGAGTATTGATTCAAAATACAATCAGGTTTGAGCAGACTGAATTCTCTCAGGGAGCATTTATAACTTAGTGATTCATCACACTTGTCAGTCAAATGCTTTTTGGGAGAGAGAGAGAGAGAGAGAGAGAGAGAGAGAGAGAGAGAGAGAGAGAGAGAGAGAGAGAGAGAGTGTCAGAGTCCCCCGCCAGAGTGGTTCACTTCCTCCCCAGCTGGGCTCCTTTGTGTCAATCATGTTTCCATAGTAACGAACTTTCCTCAGATGGAATTAAAGGAGAAAATGACCATAGACCACTGTGTACATATAAGCTGTTAAGGTCTTCTTTCTGCACATTTAGTGGATTTTCTTTACACCGTATACAGAATTGATGAGCAAGAAGCATGAAACATGGTTAGTTACTTTCAACATTGCCTTGCAAGGTATCCATCTCTTCTTGAGCCAAGACGAGAGACTGAGCCTTAACTTGCACTTGCATCTCCCTTAGTGCCTTTTACGCAGTGGGAATGTACCATAAATGTCCATGAAAATAAAAAATAATTCATCCATCTATCACCCGAATCAGTAAGATGTCTGTATGTCTATGTGCATCTATTTTCTATCATTAGCCAATCCATCCATCCATCCATCCATCATCCATCCACATCCATGCATTTACATCCATCTGTCCATCCATTCATCCATCCGTCATCCATCCACCATCCATCCACCCATCATCCATCCACCATCCATTCACCACCCATCCATCCATCCACTATCCACATCCATCCATCCATCCATCCATCCATCCATCCATCCATCCAAGGCCCTGGGCCTGTTACTTTTTGGATGACAGTGTACACCTCAGGGAAGAAGGGGCCGAGTGGGAGGGAACTGTCCTGGGGTGCCCCTGTTGGCAAGTGTGGGTGCGCTGTCCCCCTGGAGTGGCCCAGAAAGGCGTGCAGGCTCTCCATCAGTTGACAAAACACTGTGTGAGATCTAACAATGATAGCTTACCCCCTGTGCGCCACCCTACTGGCCACTTTCCCAAGGATATTTCCAGTCTCACAAGGTGACTCCAGGAAGGTTTTGCGGTTTTGCACGCTGGTGAAAGTTTCGCCACCAGTTCCGGAGACTGATTGTAAGCTGTTGATGAAGAAACAAAAGAGCAGAAAACAACCTTTGACCCTCCCCCCTTCCCTGCCCTAGAGGTTCAGAAAGAGACACCTGATTTCAGAAATGGAACCTTGGCGTAATCCTTTGGAGAATTTACCGGAAGATTCCAGGGTCATGACCTATTGTTGGTCAGCTGGCAAGAACTTTCCTGCCCTGTCTGTTCCCTCCTTCCTAATGACCTGGAAGTCACTCGCTCTCACTTCCGAAATCTAATACCCTATCCCCGCCTTGTCTGTGGTCTAAAAATGTCATGGATACCCAGCGTTGCCTGGCTGTGTTTGGGTTCTTCACGCCTCTGTGAATTCCCTCCCGCACAGCTATTGGAAACTTTGATTCGCTCCTGTTCGTACAAAGCTGGAGGAAAAGTATTGCTTGTTTTCCTGAGCACCCACCGTGGGGAGTCTGCTGAAACTTTATTGCAGCATCCTGCTCAGATAGGCCCGGGAAGCTGGTCTCTTTCTTATCAACCCCATTTTGCAAGTGAAAAGACTAAATAAGAATCGGAATGCAGCCTGGCCAAGGGATTTTCCCTCAACGGGGAATCAGCCAAAGTCCCAGGTGGCTGCCCCACCAGTCACAATCTCTGCTGGTGCTTTGAAAGTCTCTGTTCTCCAACTCCCCCCTCCCCCCCGCCCTGCCCGTACAAGGACTGGTCTGCTTTTTGTTGTGCAAACAAAACAATAACTGTGCCTGGACAAACCCAAACTGAAAAAGACTCAGAGCGGCTTTGCTTTTGTGAATTGGGAATGAAATGCAAAGCAAGGGTCAGGGGTTTTGTTTTGGTCTTTATCTTTTTTTTTTTTTTTTTTTTTTTTTTTTTTCCATAAGGAGAAAAAGCTTGTTTGGAAAAATGTCTCTATATAAGCGAAATTTTCCCCAAAGCAATGACCCTAGTGCATGCGGATGACCACCTAAGGGTCCCAATGAAGGGGAAGAAAGTGGTCACTCGGGGGCCAGATTCCTTCCGCAGGCTGGCCTGGTTCCTGCAGGCTGACCTCCCAGGGAAGGGGATGTCACCGGCCTTCTCCAGGGGGACAGAGATGGGGACGCTGCAGCTGACGCCCCCATGAACCCCTACAGCCCACAGGGAAAGGGAAGCAGGGTTACCACGGTTTGCCCAGGGCTTGGGGACAGTGAGACCCATGAAACTGTTTCTGGGAAGAAAATGCATGCAGACTGGAGTCTGGGAATGAAGCAGACTGGCTTCCTGATTTCCAAGGCCAGTGAAATTCTTAAACTTTCTAGTAAAAATTCCAGCCTACATGTAGAAGATTTTTTTTTTTTAAGAGAATAGACTTGACTTTTAGAGATGTTTTAAGTTTACAGGAAAGTAAATAGAAGTGGAGAGAGTTGATGCTCACCCCTCCTCCACCCAGTTTCGACTCTTACTACCATCTTTTTTCCTCTTAATCCTTTTAAAATTGAACTTACTGGGGTGACATTGGTTAATAAAATTAGGAGGGCTTCAGGCATACGATTCTATCGGCCATCCTGTGTGGATCGTATTCGGTGTTCGCCTCCCCAGGTCCAGCCTGCTTCCATCAGCATTTCTCCCCGTCTACCCTCTTCTTCCTCCTCCACCCGATTTCCTCTGGTCCCCACTGCGCTGTTGTCTGTGTGTCTGAGTTTTATTTTATTCTGTTTTACTTTATTTTGCATTGTGGGCACTGTTGCAGATGTCCCCATTTCCTTGCCCTTTGGCTATGCCCCCCCAGCCTCCGTTCCCCCTTTCCTAGGCATCAGGTCAAGAACAGGTACATAGAACCCGTGGACACAGATGTGTCCACAGGTGTGGTCATGGCCAAAACGTGCAAATATTTCACAAGGTTTTGTGGTTGATCAGAGCCTGTGGAGGCTGTAAGCCCTTGAAAACCAGACCATTCCTGCAGAGGTTGTCCGTGAATCCATCTGCCTCTCCAAAAGGGACTCAGTCATCATTGGTCCCGTCCCCCCCCGCCCAGGAGAGCCACTGAACATGAAGACTGACTCTTGTCCTGAGAGAGGAGGCTGAAGGTGAGCCCCACACCCAGGCCGGGTTTGTCACACAATGTCACACCTCCTATGTGTTCTTCTAAGGACCCAAACATTCTCCCTCAGATCATCCACCCTCCTTCCCTTTCTCCTGCTGAGATGGTGTAGCAGCTCTCAATCTCCACGTTGTTTGGGAGGAAAGAGGGTATTCATGTTTTTTTTTTTTTCTTATGGTACCCTAGAGCACATAATAATTCATAGACGTGTATTCCTCTTCTTCTATGGCTCTTCTTGTCAGTTGATTTCACAGACTCAGCTCCGGAACTAGGAGGGTGGAGGAAATATCTTTCCTTCATGACATGGAGACAACAAACAAACAAAGCTTCAATGTCACTAGCTCGCCGAGGATTCAAAACCAGCCACCCCATTTTGAGCCAGAAGTAACTGAGACCCTTTAGCTCCAGAGAAAGTTCTGCCTCCCCATTGCTGAACAACATGAGAAATTGGGATGAGTCTTGCCCATCACAAAGGATTATCAGAGGAGAACAAATTTTATCGATTATCAGAGAACAAATTTATTGATGGAGCAATAGCTCTTCCTGCAGCATCCTACATTGAATTGGAAGCCCCCCCCAACTCTCCCACCCCCTGGGCACCTTCTGAACCCTGGCTCAGGGTGTCTTATGGGCACATGCTCCTTTTCTACTTCGGAATCTCTTGTGCACCTGAGGCCTCCACCTCTCGAGTATACGGGGTTCCCATTTGTACGCACGCGCTAAATTTGATTATTTTCTCCTGCTCCTCTGTCTCAGGTCTATGACGTCACCTCGAAGGGCCTCACGGAACAGTTAAGTTTGTTCCTCCCCATGTGGTGCCACTGTTCGCTGCCCTTTGTATTGCGTTGCCCAAAAAGTTCGTTCGTCTGTTCTGTACGATGGCTCTAGTAGCACTTAGTTGTCTCGAACTTCATTCGAGACCATTTTGTTAGATTGTATGGTGACAGCTGTCCTATCAGCGTGCATTTAAAAAAAAACTTATCAAAATGGGTGAATTTCTGTGTAGCCATTTTAGTATTGAAGATGGAAGAAAAAAACACAACGTTTTCAGCCTGTTGTGCTTTATTATTTTAAGAAAGGTAAAAATGCAACTGAAACACAAGAAAAAGAAAAAGATTTCTGCAATGTATGGAGAAGGTGCTGTAACCAATCGAAGTGTCAAAGGTGCTTTGCAAAGTTCGTGCTGGAGATTTCTTGCTGGACCATGCTCCCCAGTTGGGTAGACCAGTTGGAGTTGATAGCGATCAAATTGAGACATTAATCGAGAACAATCAACATACCAACCAGGAGAGAGCCAACATACTCAAAATATCCCAATCAATAAAGTTGTTGGTAACAATGAAAAATGTGTCCTTTATTTTATGGAAAAAAATGAATGGACTTTTTGGCCAACCAAACATATATAAGACCATATATTTATATAGTTTGTGTGTTTGTGTGTTTGCATATGGAATGCATGATTCAGATTTTTTTTTTTTAAAAACTGTATTTTTCCCCATGGTCTTTTAGCTGATTATACTGTAGAGCTAATCATAACCCTCCTACTAAAATTATTGACATGTGAGCTTCAATTTCCTTTGGACAACTATTTATTTAGCCATTGCCGAAATGAGTAGTGGTGTTCCAATAAAACTTTATAGACACTGAAATTTGACTTTTATATAATTTCTCACACATTGCAAAATGGGTTTCCCTTTTATTTTTCCTTCCAACTATTCATACCTATAAAAATCATTAGCCTGAGGGTTCAGGCAGAGAGAGAGAGCAGAAGCTTGGGTGGGTGCGGTGTTCCGCTCCTGATTTACGCCGCGTTGAATTGGTGGATTGGAGGTGAATTTCCAAAGAAGGCCTACGGAACAGTAGAATTTCTTTTTTTTTTTATAAAAGCAATATGTTTACGGAACTTTCTCCCCTAAACCCTCGTCGTGGTTGGAATTTGTATTACACTATTATGTTTCTTCTCTGTTATGTTGTGACATCCCCCAGCTGAAAGGGACTTCAAAGGGCATCTTGGGTCACACTTCTCTGTCCGGGCCTCCTGTTTAACTCCTTGAGTGACGTCTCAAAGCCAAGAAGACACTTCCCGGTTCAGACCACATCCCTACTATGAGCAAACGTCGGTTGACCCAGAAATGGTGTTGAGGGAATATTTGTCTACATTTCGCTATATAACCAAAGGGACGGCAGCATATCTTGGAAAAATTTAATGAAGTAAAGGGTTCTAGGAAGTACTAACCAACTACCGTATTTTGCCATGTATTTTGCCCAGATTTTTGGAGGGAAAAATGTGAAATTTTCCACAATTTTGCACTGTGCCTGTGTGTGAGAGGAGATAGGTCTATTACGCTAACTGAGAATAAACTGGAATCTGCTGGGATTGGGCTGCATGCTCCCTGTGGTCTCGCATCCCTGTCTCCCTCCTCCAAAATGTCCCACATGCCAGGAGGCTGACTCCGGAGGGGGCTTCAGTGACATCCAACCAAAAAGAAGCAACAGGAGATGATGAGGAAGCAAATGAGAGAGAAATCAGGAGATCCAACTCCCCTCCTCATCTCCCTGCCGGCGAATGCATTATTCTGCCTCCAGGAAATTGGAGAAAACAAGACGAGAGAGAGAGAGAGAGAAAGAAAGAAACAGAGTCGATCAATTAACATGAGAGGGCTTAGAAAGCTACGTGTTGCTCAGGCATAGGGTAGCTCCAGTCTTCATGTTTTAAGGACGCTGCACACTGCTTTCCACAGGGGCTACCCATGTCTACATTTCTAGCAACAGTGCAACAGGGTTCCCTTTTCTCCACATCCTCACCAGCATTCGTGATTCGTTCTTGCTGGTAGTAGCTGCTCGAACGAGTGAGAGGTGGTATCTTGTTGTAGTTTTGATTTGCATTTCCCTACTAGCCAGGGTGGTTGAGCATCTTTTTTTTTTTTTTAATCTATTTGTTGGCCGTGGATCTATCTGTCTTTTTGGGTGAACTCTGTATGGCTGGGTGTTGAGAATATCATGGTGAGTGAAATAAGGTAGGCAGAGAATGTCAACAACCATGTGATTTCACTCCTATGTAGGATAGAATACAGGAACCAATAAACAAACAAGACACACAGTCAAACAAAACCTCATAGACATAGGCAGGACTATGGTGGTAATGGGAGGGAAGGGGGTGGAGGGTAGTACGGGGTAAAGCGGGTAAAACACACGGTGACAGAAGATGATTTGACGTTGAGCGGTGGGCCCACGATACAACACACAGGTGATGTGTCAGAATTTCACCCCTGAAACCTGCATAGTCTCATTGGGATGACCAATGTCACCCCAATACATTTCGTACAAATAATACAAAGATACAAAGGCAGTGATATGTTACTATAAAAAAAGAGTTTAACAGACTGAATGCCCAACTTGTCCTTCCCAATCCCTTCACCTTTTTAACGCAGCGCCTGGCCCCTCTGACGATACAGGGCAATGTTCATGCATCTGAAACCACAGCTTGATCAGAAGGGGATCAGAGGTCCCCCTGGGGGACCTCCACAGTTCAGAGTCCTAGTGCAGAGACCTAGAGACCCCTTCACGAGGGAACACAGTGGATCACTCCATTTTGCTAATTTAAGTTAACCTTTGAATGTACAACCTGCGGGAACGCTGACGCTTAAAAGATACCCCAAAGTATGATGACTTCTTTCTTATTTATTTCATGACAGTGGGTCTTAGTAGAGCAGATACTGTTAACATCTTTTATGTCCCTCTATTTTTTTCTTTTATTTTTAAGGCGAGAGGTGAAGGAGAAGAGAAAGAGAAAAATATTGATGTCAGGGAGAATCATCCATCAGTTGCCTCTCATAACTGCCCTGACTGGGGACTGAACCCACAACCCAGCCATGGGCCCTGACCAGGAATAGAACCCACGAACTTTTGCTTTGCAGGATGACACCCAACCCACTAAGCCACACACCCACCAAGGCTCCTTCTAAGTCTTCCCAATCCGACACACGGCATTTCACATGCACAACACATTGCCACTCAGCCTCGTCACCACGCACGTGCTCAATAGCCGGGGAAGGCCTTCGACCACGCCATGGGACAGCACAGGGCATCAAACAGCCTCTGGTCAAACCTTTCAACAGTTTCGTAATAACCTTGCAACCCAAGCCGTCCTCTGCACGCAGCCTACCCCTTCAGCTTTCCTCTCCACTGTCCAGTTTTCGCCGCATTCCCTTGCTTGCTTCGTATTTTCCTGAGGGCTACTATGCACACGACAGAGGGGTGTCGTTGCCTTACAGAATTAGCGGGCTGTGTGGTCCATCACTTAGTACAGCTGCATTTCTTAGAAAGACCAATGCAGCTCATCCACGCTGCTGCTTCACTTGGGAGTGTTCACCTGCCTTAATCACCGTAGTTAGAAAAAGGGGAATGATACGGAAACCAGGGAAAGAGGGAGCTCCTCTGCCGATCAGCACCCAAGGGAAACGAGCCAACTTGTTCGTTCAGGCAGTTGGACAAGAGCGTGTGGCCTGCTCTGACCCCAACTTCACCAAGAAAACAAGACGCTTCTCTCCCTGAGGGGGAAGAACAGGAGAGGCTGGAGGAGTTAAATCACTCTCGTCTCGCCCTCTGAAAACAAACTTTCCCTCTGAGAGCCTGGGCAATGTCAGGCATGTCTCACTTTTGAACTTGGGCGATTGCAACATCACCGCCGCGGAGAGCTGATATGACGGCGTGGAATTCACCAACATCCAGTCTGTTTAGAATGTGGCTTTCCTGGGCCACGGTTTCACATTCCGCACGCGTGACCAGCTCTCCCCGAGGGGCCTCGCAAGCCCACGCCAACAAGACACTCGATGACAGCTTGCTTGGTGTCCTTGGAAAGAAACAAAGCTGAGCTTAGTCAGGACTCGGAGGTGGGAGAGAGGGCGGGGGAAGGACGAGAGGGTTTAGAAAGTGGTAGAGAAGGCTTCTCTCTGAGGCCACTTGGGGACTCTGCTGTGGATTGTGGTCACCGGACTCAGTTGATGAGGAATGAGTAAGAAAGCAGGAAGTCTCAGGTTTCCGCGCATTCGCTTCTGTTGCAATTCTTTGACTGCGAGAGAGTTAACAAAGAACCAGATTCTACGTGTGGGCTTGTCCCCAACTGGCTGGCGATGCAGGGCCGTGGGCTCTGGCAACGCACACTAGGGACAGAGTTGGGTGGATGGATGTAGAAACACAGCCGGCAAATACAACAAAAGTCCCTTCATCGAGGAGGAAGCATGAACTGGAGCATCCAGGTGTCCTTTGGCGGGTGGGTGGGCCCGTAATCCATGGTCCACGCAGACAGTGAAGCATTTTTCTGCACTAAAACAAATGAGGTTCCAGGCTCTGAGAAGACAAGGAGAAAACTCAAGTGCATGTCATGAAGGGCAAGAAGCGAAACTGGGACCCATATCAGTCTACATGTGTTCAAACCCACACATGTACAACAGCAACGGGGACCCCCAATGTCAACTGTGGACTTTGGGCGAGAACAGTGTCGATGTGGGCTTATCTGTTGTATTGAAATGTCCCGTATGATGCGGGGCTGATGGTGGGCACTGCCATGTGAGGGGGGCAGGCGACGGGGGGGATCTCTGTACCTTCCTCTCACTGGTGCTGTGAGCATAAAACTGCTCTAAAAAAATAAGTTCTGTTTAAGAAACAGAGAGACAGAGAAGCTCTAGTTCAGTCAGTCAGAGTGCTGTCCCGATACCCCAAGGTTGTGGGTTTGATCCCCGGTCGGGGCACATACAAGAATCAACCAGTGATGCATGAATAAGTCGGACAACAAATTGATATTTCTCTCTCTCTCTTTCTCCGCCTCCATCCCTCCTTCTCTCTCTCCCTTCCTCTTTGTCTTAAAATCCATAGATAAGAAAATTTTAAAAAATAAAAGGAGAGAGAGAAAAGGATGGAGCCTTGAAATATACTATAGGATGGGTAATCTCAAGAACATGAAATGAGGCTTTTTGGGAATGGGGTTATCTGTGAAGGAACACATGGAAATGTATTGGGGTGCTAGATATGTTTTTAAACTGGTTTATGATAATAATCGCACAAGTTGGTAAATTTACTAAAAATCACTAACTTTAATTTTTTTATTGATTTGGTAGAGAGAGAGAGAGAGGGGAAAGAAGAGAAAGAGAGACAGAGAGACATCAATTTATTGTTCTACCCATTCATGCATTCATTGTATGATTCTTGATTCTTGATTCATTGGGTGCTTCTTGTATGTGCCCTGACTGGCAATTGAACCCACAACTTTGGGGTATCAGGACGATGCTCTAACCAACTGAGCTACCTGGCTAGGGCCGAAAAATCGTTAAGTTTAACACCAGTGATTTTTATGTATGCAAATTACATGGTTCATAACAAAGGAGGCGGAATCAGAATCAGGACTGAAGGGTTAGGCTGGAATTGGCCAAGTGGTGTGCAGAAATAATAAAGGAATAGACTGGAATGCTAAATATTTTTATAGAACATGGGCTTTGAGCTTTTAGGGCTAAATTCTGGATCTGTTTTTTTTTATTGGCAGCCCTGTTAATAAAACCTTGTCCAGTGCAGCCTGACCCTTAATTAGAATACGTCCAGCCATCTATTTAGAATTGTAAAACCCAGGGTTGGAGTTAAAGCTTTCCACTGAGTCGCATTCCTGTTAGAGTTTCCTCGTGTGTATAATACTTACATGTCAGAACCAGAGAGAGGGTTGCATAGGTAAAAATTATTTTCAAACTGTCACACACTTGTAGAAATGTATAGTTCTCCTTCACGTTGATGCTTTTATTATTAATCGTATACCCATGTTTCGCCCCAGGTTGCTGCTCTCTGATGGCGGAGCTTGGGGTCAGAGATTATGAACAATGGCGCACAGGAAGCGCCTTTTCAAGGCAGTCAAAGCAGCCGGAGCTGCCGGCCCGAGGAGCTGCCTCGCACGTCAGATGCCTCCAACCTGTGGGCGTTTAACCAGGACAAGGTGACCTCTGCACGGGGCCGAAAAACACCTGGTGTGGCCCACAGAGCTGTCTGCAAAGGGGACAGGGAAGCCGACGGGGTGACGACTGGATGGATGAGCACAGGACTGAGAACGAAACACGCTGTGGAGAATCGGCCTCAGGATGCCATGTCATCTGCACCCACGGCCGCGCCTCCCTGCTGGGGGGTCACTGTCCCCTCCCCTTTCTCGTAAGTGCCACCCTGTGTCTGCTCCTCATGCTGACCTCATGTGGGCTCCTGCCTGAGTCAGCGTCTCCCCAATAGCTGTTATTGATCTCAATAAACACGGCCACCTCTCACTTACAAAGGCCCTTTATTGGTAGGGGAACAGCATCTAAAATGACCAGGCATGTCTCACCTCTGGCTGGGTCACGCCCCTGGCGTGTTGTAGGTGACCGATGAACAGCCACTGGAGGGACGAGTCTCCCAGGCTGGCTGGAGCCCAGCAGCCTGTGTCCCTCTTCTGATACCTACACCTCATAGAGGTCAGGTACCTCTTCCTGCCTGACACGCAGGGTGCGTGCGTGCTAGGACCACAACTTGTCACGTTCGATGGGGAACCGATCACCTGCCTCAGCCTGTCTTTCTCACGTTTCTTCACTGTGAAAGTAGTGTTCCTCTTTCCCGTGTACCAAGTCACCTGTAATGACACTTTCATTTCAATGATAAGGAAAATTATCAAAGCAAAAGATGATAGATAGTTAGATAGATGTGCCTGAGTCTAGATAGGTATACCATCTATCCATTGTGTCCGTCTATCCATTTTTTATCTACCTATAAGTCTACCAATTAAGTCTACCTGTGTAGACTTGATTGTTATCTATCTATCTATCCATAAGTCCATTCATCAATCATCCATCATCTGTCTATCCATCCACCCATCTATCCATTCCTCCATGTATCCACCCATCCATGCATTCATCCATCATCTATGTATCAATCAATCTAGAGATAATCCAAAACAAAATATTTAAATGGTTCCTTATTTGGACACACGGCCACTTCCGCATCCCCTGCCTCGGCTGAGATGCCTCTCCAATTCTCATGCACACAGTTCATTCCGGATGAGCATTTAGTCTGCAGGATTCACAGTGTGGAGACGAGGAGAGAACACCTGGACTCATTCTACGCCGTCTGTTGACCATCTTTGCTCACCCTCGCGGGCCTTGTACGTGGGACTGCGTTTCTGGAGCGAATGGTCTCCACCTCTCATCGAACAATTCCTCCCTACAGCAACTCAGACAGAACCACTTTGCCGACAGCTGATCCATCAGCGTCTTCCACCCGAAACACCTGCATTTTCCCACAGAGCGTTTGCTGGGGATTCGATGCTACCAGGATGGAGGTGGCCGTGTGCTCGTCTGTTTTTTCCGTGTCTCTCCTCCCTTCCAATCTCGTCGTCAGGGTTTCTGTGCCTGCACCTGTCACTTCCCTCCCTGATCACCTGTCCTGTTCCTCACCTCCCCATTGGACGCTCTCTTCTCAGCAAGGTTTGGGAGACCATCATCACAGGCTTGGAACAAAAGCCAGGGTATTTAAATTTAAAATGTCCACTTGCATTCCATTAGTGTTGGAGAATCTCTGGGTAGCTCCATGCCAATGGCAGATCACACTTCCCAAACTTGAGTGGCAGGTGTGTAGACGTGGTTAAGGACTATGCTCCTCGTGGTCCCAAGTGTCTGTAACCCCAGTGGTTTGGACTAGAAGACAACATTCTGTGAAACAGGGAAAAGTCATGTCAGCAAACATTGGGCTCAATTTCTCCCTCCAACACTCAAGGGTAAGTTGTCCCAGCTCTTCCAGGGTCAGTCTCCTCACGGGACAACCAGCAAACACCTGCCTCCCAACTAGCTATGCCCACCTGAACGTGTTAGGTGGTAAATACAGCCAAATGTCAATGATGTCATCAGCAAGAGTTCTGTCCACTCAGCGTCACTCAGCCCACCTGGTACGGTATCACCATCCTCATCGTTGGTGGGCACCGGGGTGGGGCGGGGGGAAAAGGGTTCATCAGTCCCTCAAGCCAGCACTTCAACGCCCCATTCCTTGGGGTTGCAGAGATAACCAAGAATTATGGTCCACGTCCCCCCCATCCCCAGCTTCAAAAGCCTCTGGGCCTGCAACCACAGAGCTGGAAATATTTGGGGCTAAGCCACATGGCGACCAGAAGACTCTTAGAAATGCCTTCATGGTCAAAATTTGATAGCTGTTGCCCCAGGGGAGACAAAAAAAAAAAAAAAAAGGGAAGAAAAAAGAGACAACCTAAAATGCCGGTTACAGGCAACCCTTTGATCAATCTTACTGTTTTTCTTTCTAGTCTGTATTCATAGGGTTATTTGTTGCTGGTTGAGTGTACTTTCTGTCCCCTGGCAATATGCTCTACAGGTCAGTTCTTAGGCCTCAGGCTTACCTTCGGGGTTTGCATCCATTCTAAATCGAAATTAGAAATGTGTATACAGGTCAATGAGGCACAATTAACCTCCCCAATGACTCTCTCTTACAGAGGTCTAGGTTGTGCAATGGAAAAAAAAAAGCGGGGGGGGGGGGCGGGGAAGAAAGTGAACAGAAAAACATACACGAGGGCCAATTGAATCCAGATGTTCGCGTACCTCGCCCTGGAGAGCTGAATTTCATTTCGTTTTCAAATAAGAGCGCACGATTCCAAGTGCCTCCCTTCCGTGTCACGCGGAAGGGAGTGGGGACCCTTGCTCATTCCCAAGGACAATCCATTTCCCGTGTGCACAAACCCTGCGTTTGCCCCTGAAGCTCCGAATGATGTTTCCCACCTGATCCACCATTTCTGGGGATTTCCTTGGTGGCTGATGACTCAGGGGAGTGTTTCAGAGCAAAGGAACAAAATTGGCAAGACACGTGTTTGTGTGTGTGTTTTTTTTTTTTCCTTCTCACAAACTGAAACATTTTTTCTTTTCCCAAACAAGGGTCTCATTACTTTGTTGACAATAAGCATGGATATAGTTTGAAAGCTGTAAGACGGTCCACGGGTTTGGACTGGGAGGCCCCTGAGGAATCTGGCTGTAACCGCATCTTACTGCTCACCTGGGCACCTTTGCGTCTTCCTGGGAGGTGGACCCCTTTGTCTTCCTGGTCAGCTTTTCCTGGACTGCCTCATTGTCCAGGAAACTCTGCCCCGTCATACCGAGTTGAGTATAATAGCCCTTGTTCCCAATATTCAGGCAAACAAGGCACCGAGTGACTGAACTGTGTCAGCAAAATGCCGTAACTCCCGAAGATGGACCGTTATCCACTTTTAAAAATCACCCAATAATCACTCCTGGATCCCATCAGGCGGTAACTGTACTGAAGAGGCTTAGAGCGATGGATTGCGTTTGTATAAATATGGGCTTTTAGTTGATTTGAGCAGAAAAGAAAGAGGAGTTAATGGGGTCCTTTAAACGTGGTGTATATAATTCGACATGATTGTTTAGAGTGTATTAGGCTGCGGTTGAGGGGGAAAGGATTGTGTTTCCCATAGTTTATTAAATAGGAAAACCTCAAATCAGTAAATACATATTCTCCCAGAGAGTTCTCTCTGGCAGACGGATTTCCAAGGAGGTTGTTACTTACCAACCCCCCCCCCCCCAAAAAAAAACACTGGTAGTCTGAAAGAATTTCCTGTCAAATAAATTCACAGACAATAAATACTATTATAATGGTCTCTTAAAGGCTCTTCTGGGGAATTAATTCTTCATATTCAGGGTTATTGTTAAGTCCTACAGTAACCAAGAAATGGTTATTTGTATCAAGGAACTAGAGTGTGCTTTGGATGCTGTGGAGAGCATGTTGTGCAATGAGGCTCGCTACCTGAGCCCAGGTGGGCTGGAATTGTCCCAGGATGAGGTGATACTCAGGTGGCTGTGGGAAATGTTGGCGTCGTGGGGGGGGTGCGCATCTCAGTTTAGGTCACCTGTCAACAGGACTCCCCTTCTGCCTGGGGTGACTTCCTTGTCTCCTCCTTGCTGTCAGCCTCTTGCAGAGATGACTTTGTCCTGAGGCATCTGATGTGTGAGACAGGTCCTGGGGCCGGCAGCTCTGGCTCCGTGACAAAGGGGTTCATTTTTATTGTTGTTTACAACGAGTAGCCATTAAAATGGCAATTAATGCGGTTACTTCCATACCAGCTGCCAAGGTTCCCGAGGAGTTGGGCCCAGTTAAAATCTAATTAAGCGCTTGGCATGTTAGTCCGATTCCAGCTTCCTCTTGCCAAAGGCCGTTTTATCCTGCAGCTTCCTGCTGCATCCAAGTGGATTAACTGACCATTTGTTTTTGTGAAAAAACCGCCTCTTTCAGAGCAAGGGACCGTGTCCTCGCTAAAAATGCGGATAGTGTGGTTGCCAGAGATTTCAGGTTGGCTTCCATTTTGATTTGTTATAATATTGCCTGAAAAGATTGTGCATTTCAACGAGTAAATTGTTTTGGTGGCCAATGAAATTCTACGGCGAAAGCGGGTGTTGCAACTTGCCTCAGCTGAGTCCTGCTTTGGGCATCATCTGTGGTAAAAAAATTATGTGTCTATGTACATCAGGTGCACATGAGTATAAACATATATTATACATGCATAATGTTATACATGGAAGTTATACATGCATGTACACATTGACACATGGTATGGACATGTGTGTTTACGAATACATACCTCCACACAGGTCTATGTGCATATATTATATTTTGTATGAATATATTACTTATACTATTATACATTATATATTTGGTATGCATATAATACATAAACCACAGCCTATTAATGGTATCAAAATACACATGTGTGCATAAATTCACATATATAGTTTTAAACACCTACGTAATAGACAAGGATGTCTATATGTATATACATATATCATTTTTATGTACAAATTTTGTATGTATAAAGTTTAATATAGTGCCCTGCTTGGTATAGCTCAGTGCATTGAGCACCAGTCTGCCAATCAAGGGGTCACAGGTTCGATTCGCAGTCAGGGCACATGCCTGGGTTGTGAGCCAGGCCCCCAGTAGGGGACGCTCAAGTGACAACCACACATTGATGTTTCTCTCCTTCTCTTTCACCCTCCATTCCCCTCTCTCTAAAAAAATAAAAATCTTTCAAAACAAAAACAAAAACAAAATTTAATATATACTTATATGCATAGACATCATTTTAATCAGCTATAGACACAAATACATGCATATAAGTGCACACACATAGAATTTTTACATGCATAATGTCATGTGTTTTAAAACATCATCTATTTTTACCAGGTATATAGACACACATACACATGTGTGTATATGCATGTACATACATGCTTTTATGTGTAAAATAAATGTCACTGTCACTAGCTATTGCGTGTGTGTGTGTATATGCCCACACCCATCTATGTGATTTTTTTACCAGCTGTAGCTCCCAGGGCAGGGTTAAGGGGTGAGGAGAAAGGAGGAAGCCACCAGCTTCGGCACAAAGTTCCAAGGGGCACCCATGAATTCGGCACCCAGGGCACCTATTCACACGCACACAGTGGGTGAGGGGCCAGAAGCCTATTCCCGTCAAGCAGACAAACTAACGTTGGCAGTGGTTCCTTCTGGGGAAGCGAGGGAGCTAGCCTGACCTCTGACCTCAGCTCCGGGGAGATAATCTCTAAGCCCATGGAACGTCCTGTCTGATAGGACTGTCTTTGTTTTGCTGGGGACCTTGGGTGACTGAGGAGGTCAGAGAGAGTGAGAGAGAGAGAAAGAAAGAGAGGCGAAGCAAGAGGAAGTCCACCCGCCTCCCGTGCCTTCCGAGCTGTCTCAGGATTCTAAGAATAACCTGTGAGTATCCGTGGAATTTCAACCTCCTGCCAGCAACCTTGAAGTGGACGGTTCCGCCTAACCAGCCTCTGCTTTCTGTGTCTTCCTGGTGCCTTATCCTGTCTGTTTACTCCCATGCACACATCTGTGTGCATTTAAATCTGGATGAAAAATAACAAATTGGGTGGCTCTAATTTGTCTTTCATGGCGGGGTGGGCGAGGTAGCAAGATCTCCACCCGTTTCCCCAGGTCAACGAGAAGGAGAGTTTTTTTCGTTTCCTACTCTGGTAACACCCCGAACGCTGTTGTCGATTTTTCTGTTTTTAATTGTTGACCAAATGTACTTCCTCGCAGACTTTAATCCCACCCTGGCTGTGACTTTACAGACAGATCACAAAATGCTGGAACGCTTTCCCAAGATTTGATACAAATCATTTCCAACAGACGGGGCATTTGAGAAGAACAGACTGCTTTGCTGGACCGCAAGGAAAGCCTTCGGAAGCCTCTCAGCGTAGACCCGTTTTCTCGCTCTCGCCTTGGTGAGATTGGACAGGGGCTAGAAGGTATGCATGGCTTCGGTTCTGGCTTTCCAAGAAAAATACGACCTAGAGCCTGCGATCTGCAGAAACCTAGAGAGTGTTTGCAGATGCAGGATGTGGTTGGCTGAGCTGGTGGGCAGAACTCATGTACCATCTACCCCAGGAGAGCGGACGGATGGAAGCCAGTGAGCTGGGGGTGGGGTGGGGGGGAGGGGCTTCCACCGCCATGGGCCAAAGGTGTTGACACCCATCCCGGATTTCAAGGAAAAGCTCGTTTCAAGAATAGCTATGCCCACATGGCTAAAGGAGCTGCAAGTTGGCATAATAAACCCTTCTTCAATTTGCAGGCCTGCGAAATGTGCCCACACGCCCTTCACTACCACCGTCTTCCAGCAGCAAGGCAAATATTTCAGAAGTGTGCGGTGAGCGGATGACAGGTTGTATTTGTGGTCGAATTATACCATGTACAAAGACTCCACAGCGACTTGGCATTCGCTAGTGCTCTGTAAACACAATTGGTTTTACCTAAGATGCGGAATCCGCAAGGCTGCAGCTGATCTGCCCTGGAGGGACTCACTCAGGGGAAGCCAGGCAGATCCCGAGCCCTGGAACTGAGACGGTCTCGGAGGTTTGGACACTGTTAGGATTCAACCATGTCCACTAATTCAGAAGCATACGATGCGACTGAAAATAAGGATCAACTTTTGGCTTCCGTGCTGGTGGGGGAGACGTTTCCAATAGACATGTCTCTTTTCTATTTTTAGCTTGGCTTCTGAGTTTTCTTGGGGACAGGGGCCCTTCGTGGGATTCTGCACGTCTGTGAAAAGGCTGCAATGCAAGAAAATGTGCTTTTGGGGGTGTTCACAGCTGAATAACTAAGTGATGAATTTGTCACCTTTTCTGTCATCCCTGCAGTATCAAACAGAGTGAGCAAATACTGTGGCTTCCCAAGAATAGATTTGTGGGTTTTTTTTCTCCCCTTCGCTTAACAACTTCAACTTTTTCACCCAGCCTCCCCCTTGACTTGGAGTGGTGAACACAGAATACAGTATACAGATGATGGATTATACAACTGTACACCTGAACCTGTTTAATTTTATTAACCAAGGTCACCCCAATCCATTCAATAAAAATTAGAAAAAATATTAAAAATTCCAAAAAAAAATTACCAACAACAATGAAGCAATAGATTTGTGTATACACACTGAGCTAGGTCTTCTACAACATTATTTGTTCTTCAGGCTTAGAAAGAAAAGAGTTATTAAACTCAGAGATGCAAAGTTTCATGGGAGAAATGCATTATACAATTATTCATTAGTAAATTTGAAGAAGAATCTTAGTTTTCAGAGCTCTCACTTTACAAGACATATAAAATGTGGAATCGCTATGTTACACCCTTAAAACTACTATAAAATTGTATGTGAATTATAAGTATAAATAAACGTAAAACATTTCTAAGGGGCTAACATTGATTCCGAATGGATTCTGTCAGCCACAAATACAGTTGACCTTTATTACTAGTTAAGGAAACAAGAAGCAGCATAAAATATGTCCTCCTAAATGATAGTGTGGTTTGAGAGAATACCTCAGTGCAATGGATGTTATTCCTTTTCTGACATTTTGCATGACTTCGTAAACGTTTAAATCTTTCCCAGTTTATTACAGCCGTTGGTAAGTTAACGTCTTGTGGGTGAAATCAGTCTCTCTGACTGTTTTGGTATGGCCCATGCGCTAAGCATGGTTTCTATATTTTAAAATACTTCACATGTTTCAAAGAAAGCATAATATTTAGCGACACACTGTTTTACCAGCATGCCGTCGTGCTAATTCCATGGTCGCTTTGTCGATATAACAGCAGAGACAGGCCGTTTCTGCAGACCCAATGGCCCGCAAAGCTAAAAATATTTACTCTTTGGCTCTGCAAGTTGGCTGATTCCTGGTGTATAAAGTTAGTTCAGCAACCGCTGGGTTTGAAATTCTGTTGAGTAGGGCACAGAGAGGGGGAGGATGCCCTCAGGGTTCTTGGCAATGACTTGAGGAGACAGGATGGAAAAACACTCACACGTTCGAATTCAGAGATCCAGACAGGATCATCGAGCTATCGGAAGTCAGACTGCCTCAAGGAAGAGATGCCAGTTCAGTGGGATCATCAGGGATTAATGGGGATAAGACAAGTCTCAGGGAAGAAGGGACCTCACTCGTGTGGGACCTGCTTCTCCCAGGTGCCTGAGGAAGGGAAGGCCGTCCGAACAGTCGGGTGTTTTGTGTAGGATGTCACACACACAGACCGGACGTGAAGGGGTGGGAAAGGGATGTCATGAAACTGGCGGCGAACCGACAAGAGGCTGGGAGAGCAGGAGTGACAGCCGGCAAAATCGATCTAGAAAACAGAACACAGAAACAAGCGGAACAGAAGAAGACTCGTAGCTACCAAGGACAGCATGACAGTTGCAGACAGGAGAGGGTTTGGGGACGGGGTAAAATGGGCAAAGGGGTAAGGAAATATAAAATCACAGCTGTAAAATAGCTATGACTACGTGACGTACAGCATAGGCAATATGGTTAATGGTACTCCAATCACAACGCGTGCTGCCAGGTGCATACTAAACATATCAGAGGGTATTACGTACGTCATAAGGTATATAAATGTCTCACCACCATGCTGTGCACCTGAAATGAATGCAATATTATATGTCGACTGTAATTCAAAAATAAAAAAAATATTTAAAGTCAAAAAAAGCAAAAAAAAAAAAAAAAGAAAGAAAGAAAGAAAGCAATGGCTTCTTAGATTGAACGGCAGCATCCCAATTGTCCCTGTCTCTTGTCCACACGTAAGAGCCAGAGCCCTCACAGTTTATTGAAACTGGCCGTCTCTCTCCAGCCCTGGATTTTATACCAATGGTCCATGATCCATGACTTACTGGTCAGCAATGGGAAGACAACAAAGGACAAAGTTAGGTGTTTCCCTGGAGGGAATCTGTGGCATAGTTTCCAAGCTTCTACCCGGAGGTGCAGCCCAATCACATGCCTCAGAAGTCATTCCATTTCCTAGAGAATCAGCTCACTTCTTCACCTTTCGGACCTTAAATCATAACTGAGTTAACATTTACGCAAAGCATAATCAAGATTCCGCTAAGACTGCGGAAAAAAAGTAAAAGTGGACATATTTATGAAAGCATGATCCTTGGAGACTATTAATGTCTTTGGAGTACATTTTTTTTCCCCTGCAAGTGAAAAATGTCTCCCCTGTTTGAAAGCCAATATTGGTTCTCGGAGGTGCAGAATCATTCCATAAAAGAAGTTATACCATTAACGCGTTCTTCATGAATGTATATTCCCTGCTCACAAGGCTCTGCTCTGCGATATTTTTCTGTCAAGAAGGGGCTTTTCCCCACCGTTGAATGAGGGCTGCCTTGTGACTTGCCGTGGGCATGAAATGTAAGGAAAACGAGGTCATACTGATTTTCTGAGTCTTGTGGGAAGAGTCTTGTGTCTTCCTTTCTCACCTCTGTTTTTGGTGACAAAGAAGGTCATTCACCATAAACACAGTCACTAGCTGCCTAGTTGCACCCTGTCCAAATCACACGAACCCTCAAAACCGTGAGCTCAGCAGTGATCGTTGTTGGAAATCCCTGACTTATTAGGGGGCTTGTTATACAGCAAAAGGCACCAGGAAGGACCCGTATATTCCAGCCATAAAGAGAAAATCAAGTTGCCTGAGTCAAAACCATCCGATAACATGAAACTTCCTGTTCGTATTGGATGTTAATAGACAATAGACCCAAGCCTTCAACCGTCTGTGAGAGCTTATTTGTGTTGCTTGGTTGTTTTCATTAGTTTAGTTTAGTTTTGTTTTGTTTTGTTTCTGGATCCTAGAATTCCTAATCTAGATCAAGTTGCAAATCAATGTGACGGGGAAACAAGAGCTTGATAGGCAAAAAAAAAAAAAAAAAGACATCAGAAAGTTTATAATCTAAGCCTCCTTTCAGAAAACAAAACAAAATTAAAACACAAAGACTTGATGTTTTCCTGACCTAGAAGGAAGAAATGGTGGAACCCAAGGAGCAGGAGGTTTAATCCACTTAAATCTGAGGAGCACGTGGAATACAAAACTCCCAGAACCGTGTTGTCAGAAGGAAAGGAAGGAGTTCAAGGTGAGTTGGATTCAAAAGTTCTTATGGAGGAGAGAAATGTCTGTCTTTCTCCAACAAAAGAAATTTGACCTTTGGGCTGGGCAGGGGACAACTCTTTGTTATTCCAGTGAGGTCTTAATAGGAAGCAAACGAAAATGTGGAAGAACTTTTTAAAAAAATAATTAATGGAATGGAAGAAACAGTACTCATAGGAAAAATAAGGACAATTCTTTGCTCAGGCAATTCTCCGGGGAAACCAAGACTCACTGTGAAATCATGAAAATCTCTTTGAATTCACGGTAAGTTTCACTTGAAATAATTTCCTCATGTTGGGAGTAGTTTTCCTTCCACTTAAGCAGACTTTCTACTTAACTAGGCATAAAAATTTTTAAAGGAATCATGCTGAAGATGGGGTCACCTCAATAAAGACAATTAAAATACAATAAAATAAAGATTAGAATGGTAAAAAATAAAAAAAATGCTTCTTTTAAATTTTAACGTAGTGGTTGTTTGCATGTTTATATAGCTACCAAAATAATCTTATAATTGTTTTACCAAAGAAATAACTATATTTTGCCTATTAAGAAACAAGCTAAGTTTATACAGTTTTTAAAAAAAATCAGTATTTTTAGATTTTTAAACTTTCATCTTAGCATCACTGTTTATGAAATAAAGTATCATTTTATGGTATTTTTCTTTTTATTCAATGCAGTTGATTTCCATTTAATATAAGATATTTAAAGGACATAGGCATAGAACTAGTAATAAACACACTAATAGAAGGTATCTCTGGATGAGGCAATCAGGGGCCACTGAAATTTTATTCTGACACATTCCCATTTCCTGAATTTTTCGTACCTTACTATTTCCTAATGAAGAAGTAAGCCGTGCAAATGTGTAACTGTGCTGCGTGCCCCTGGCCAGCCTTGAGTTTACCCATGGGGCAGGCTTACAGTTCTGTTTCTCCTGAGCGAACACCTAACTTCCCATCGCTTATACCAGCTTCCCGCGAACTGTGGGCCAGTCACTCTCCTAGAACAGGGTGCAACACAAACAGGTTTGGGGTGCGGGCTGAGCTCTCACCAGATTTCGCATGGAGCCCAATTTCATGATGTCACCAGCATCCGAACCATCGCTGGTCTTTTTGGGAGGCCCTGAGTTGTGACTGCGCCTCCGCACACTCTGGTTTCTTCGCTCCCTGGTTTCGTTATCTGCTCACTTGGACCATCTGTATGGTCCATTGGTAGATTTCTGTGTTCATTCTTTAGTGAGAAGAATGTTGTAAAAATAATAATCAATGACGAATTATTTCCAAATCTGTAATGGTATTCTTGCGTTCTCTCATCAGCACTTATAAATGTTTTTGCCTTTAACATTTTTTCAATTTTATCTGTTGGAAGGACATTGGTTGATGAAATCAGGTTTCAGGTGTACGGTTCTATGACCCATCATCTGTATATGGTATTGTGTGTTCACCACCCCAAGTCAAGTCTCCTTCTTTCACCATTTTGCTCCTATACCCTCTTTTACCTCCTTCCCTCCCTCATCACCACACTGTTGTCTGGGTCCATGAGTTTGGGTTTCTTTTATTCTTGTTTTTGTTGTTGTTCTTGTTTAATCACTTCACGTTTTTCACCCAGCCGCTCTGACAGCAGCCAGTCTGTACTCTGTGTCTGTGAGTCTGTTTCTGTTTTGTTCGCTTGTTTTGCTCATTAGATCAAACACATTAAGTGAGATCATATGGTACTTGTCTTCCTCTGACTGGCTTACATCACTTAGCATAATCCCCTCCTTCACCTTTCTTGATCGATTTTCTCATTTTGATTCCAGAGGTACACCAAGGCGTGGCTTCCCTTTCCTCATGTTGCAACAGGCACATCTCTGCCATCAACTGAATTTAGACCTTTCCCTTTTATCTGGCACCACATTGTGCAGAGGCTGAGCATCTGCACACTCCCTTCTCTAAATGCCGCGGAGGGAACAAAGATTCCAGAGATGAACTCAACACCGCTGTCTTCACCATCAGTGAGGTTGTTCTCACGTTCACTCTGGACGTGCCTGAATCCCTTCCGGAAAAGGTTGACACAAACAAAGACTGTGTTAGGATGAGCTGTAGTCCCTCCCTCAGCTTTAGCAAAAACGAACGCAAAATCAGCCTAGGAGGACACAAAATAAGGAGAAATGTTATTGTACGGGACAGGAAGTTCTAGGCATGGAAGGGTCAGGTTCTGCCTTTGCCTTGCAATCAGCTTTGTCTCCAGGCTTGTTCCCTCATGGTCTTGAGAGGTCGACCAGATGTCCCCGATGATGGCCAGATGTGGTAGCAAAGTAGTCTTCTTATCAGCTCTCTTTTCCTGCGAAAAGGAAATTTTCCAATAGCTCCCTGGAAGACTTGACTTCGTGTCTTTACATAAAATTTTGTTGCTAATGCTTAAGCACACGGTGGGACCACCCACAGCTCAGGGCAGTGCTGACAAAATATAAGTGCAGATTGGATGAAAGTTGGGAATCCCGTGCTCAGTCAGAGTTTGCTGGATTAGCGTGGTACCTGTACCCTAAGAAGTGTCCTCACTGACAATCATTTGACTCAAGAGCTACTAACACCAGAACCCAGAAGACTTTCCAAGGAGGCATGTGGTTGAGGCTGAAGAATCAAGCACCAACATTTTTCTTTCTTCTATCTTTAGAAATCCTCCGACCTATTTCAATCTTCCTTCTTGCATAACTTGTTGACCCTTACCGGAACCTCTGTCAGAACACGTGTGTTGGCTAATTTCAAGCAAATGTGCACCCAATATCATGAAAATTCCAGTTCCCATTAGCTTGAAATAGTTGTGGTCCACACGTCGTAGACGGAATGTTAGCGTTCCTGCTCCCGCGAGTTCTATTTTTACAGTTTCTGGATCGTGTGGTCGGTTTGGTTTCTCTGGCAGGTCGTATTTTTTTGTCAGAGTGGAAGTTTGGGAAGCCAGTCCAGCTGTGAACCCAGCCTTGGGTGCAGAGAGCAAGATTCTCCATCCAAACTTCCTTTCCGTAAAACATTGCTTTTCTAACAATTCCCACTGACCTTATAAAATAATTTCTTTTTGGTCACAGTTCCTATCGGCAAAGGAGAACCTGACAATTCCCAGTGATGTTATCTTTGGCTAAGAATGGGGGAAAATTTGTCTTTTGAAAATTTAAAAGAAAAGATTTTTTTTACTTCAAAATAAAAATTCATTTAAGGCCCCATCCTGCATCATAACACATGAATAATATTTCACATGATCAAAAACCCTCAAAGTAATCCCATCTTTATCGGCGCTTCCATGTTCCAGATGAAATTATGCCGTCACTATGTAATTATGGTAATAAAATATTAATTGAAGGAAAAATTGGATTCTGTTGCTGGCAGTGCAATTACTCTGTCTACCATATGTGATTTTAGTAGATACATATCGATATCTTTATTTCACTCTTCATCAGTGAGTATCCTGGTATCTGTTGGAAACAGACCATAGAAATGCAACCTTCCTTGCAAGATTTCCATTCTTGCAGGCTGTGTGGTGTATGTTGTAATGTGTCCACATTCACTAGAGCTATGTGAACCAGGTGGGTTTCAGTTCATTGGTGACCTGGCATCTTCCTGCAAAACTAAGTGTAAGGTAACTATCAGACATTATTGCTGAGAACTTAAGAGAGTCTACCAATTACTAGCTGTGTCTGGGCACCTTACCTCACTCACATCCTGTCTTTAAACTTAGTTGTTTTTCCTGTCTGAAACGAGAATACTTTATAAAGTTTTTCTACATTGGTTCTTTTTTTTTTACTTTATTTTTATTTTTTATGCTACTACAGATGTCCCCATTCCCCCTCTTTGCCCACTTCCACCCGGTTCCCCCTTCCCTGTGTCCATTACCACATTGTGGCCCATGTCCAAGGGTGAGGCATACATGCTCTTCGGCTGCTCCCTTCCCCTTCTTTCACCCAGTCCCCCTTCCACCCCCTCTGACAGCTGTCAGTCTGTCCATCTGTCCATGCCTCTGTCTCAATTTTGTTCGTCAGTTTATTCTCTTCATTAGATTCTACAGATAAGTGAGAGCACATGGTATTTGTCTTTCTCTAACTGGATTATCTCTCTCTTAGCGTAATACTCACCGGGTCCATCCATGCTGTTGCCAAAGGTAAGAGTTCCTTCTTTTTTATGACCACATAATATTCCACTATGTATATGGACCACAGCTTTTATATCTGCTCATGTGCTGATGGGCACTTGGGCTGTTTCCAGATCTTGGCTATTGTAACCAACGTTGTTATGAGCATATATTTTTCAAATTGGTGTTTCAGGATTCTTAGGACATATTCTCATAAGTTCTTAAAGTCTGAATTCCCCATGATCACCTTGGGCCACATTTATATACATATATATGTATATTATCTACTCTCCCGAGATGAAAATTAACAGCTCACTTCCTTGTATGCCACATTCTCATCATTGAGGGGACTGTATTGTTCTATTTAAGTCCATATCACAGATTTTGCTATTTATTCTGAGCTGAGTCATAGTACAAATAACCAAACGGATGAGAAAATGACAGATTGTGAAGTGCTGATGTTTCCATGGGTACCATGACGAGTTCCTGCTGATTTTCCCTCCTAATATCCATTCTTCATTTGGAGCAATTCTATTTTTTTTTGTGAATGTGTTGGAATCAAAGGTGTGACTTTGACATCATCCAGTCAGGTTGTCCCATGAGACACATGTGGCATCTCGTATATGCCTGTGGTGTGGCCAAGGCCCAGCATCATCATGGGGATGGTTTGGTTGGTTGGTTGCTGGCTTGCGTTTCTCTGTTCTTTTAAGGGAAAAATATCCAGGCTATAATTGAGGCTTTCCACTTCTAAATATTCCTTAATAATGCTTCTTTTTGAATTACTAAAACATTGAGTGTAGACAACCAGGACAGCTAAATGTTAGACTTGTCTTATCACTGGAAAAATGAGTTTTTGATTGGAAATGAAAGCATGGAGCACTTAAACCCAAGAATAAGAAAAAAACAACAACATGTGGAGTGTGGAGTGACTCACCCGCCTTTGGGGTTAGTACAATTCGTCCTTGACGCCTTTTCCGGCAATATGGTGGCCACATTTTCCTCAACCAAACTCAGCCCAGCTGTGGGGAAAGCAGGAAGGAGGAGGCCCACGGACAAGGACAGACAGAGGAGTTAAGAAAACTCATATGGGAGGTCGTGTCCTTGAACTCACTGTTTCTATGCCCCTGAGTTATTCAGGTAACACCTGTCCCTTGTCTGCAGCAGGTGGACTATTCTATCTGCTTCCTGAGTTTTGACGTAGAGTTGGGTTTCAACAACCGTGAGTCTCCATCCTTTTCCTTTTAGAAAAATGATGTGGGTAAAATTTATTTTTGTTGTTGTATTTTGTGGGGTTTTTTTTTATTTTTAGTTTTCCACTACAGTTTCCATTCAATATTATCTTTTTATTAGTTTTAGGCATACAGAAAAGTGGTCAGACAATCCATACTTTACAAAGTGATTCCCCTGATATGTCCAGCACCCACCTGGCCCCACACAGAGTTATCACCATATTGTTGATGCTATTCCTGTGACTATTCCGTAACTTCCAATTTGTGCTGCTTTTTTAAAATGTTACTTTATTATCTTTTTAAATATTTTATTTATTTATTTTTAGAGAGAGAGGAAGGCAAGGAGAGAGGGAGAGAAACATCAATGTGTGGTTGCCTCTTGTGTACCCCCAAATGGGGACCTATCTCACACACAACCCAGGCATACGCTCCGACTGGGAATCGAACCAGCGACTCTTTGGTTCATAGGCCAGCATTCAATCCACTGAGCTACACCAGCCAGGGTCCAGTTTGCACTTCTTAATCTCTCCATTTTTTTCACCCAGCCCCCTCACACCCCTCTCCCCTCTGCCAACCATCAGTCTGTTTTATCTAAGAGCCTGTTTCTCTCTTGTTTATTTGTTCACTTTGCTTTTTAGATTCCACATGTAAGTGGAATCATAAGCTGTTTGTCTTTCTCTGTCTGACTTATTTCATTGAGCATAATAGCCTCTAGATCTATCCACGTTGTTGCAAATGATAAGATTTTATTCTTCTTTTTCATGGCTGAGTACACTCCCTTGTACATATGTACGTAGCTTCTTTGCCCACTCAGGTATTGATGGGCACTTGGGTTGCTTCCACATCCTGGTTAATATAGAAAATGCTACCGTGTGCGTGGGGATGCATGTACCTTTCCAAATTAGTGTTTTGCATTTCTTCAGCTAAATAGCCCATTGTCTTCAGTGAGCAATTTCCATTCTCCCGTTTCCTTCCTTCATATGGGTACAATGGGAAAGTGTGTTTTCAATAGGGCCTGATTCCGGAAGTCCTGGACACAGGGCCCCAGATTAGCAGCTGCTCCGTCTTGTTCCTCCGGGGAGTGAGTCTGGGCGGAGCCTGGAGACTCAACTCAGCATCTTTCACCCCTTGCCCTGAACCTGGGAGATATTTTGTAAATAACTGGCTCCCGAGCAAACTGGGTAGATCCTATCTTATATTGGAGCACACTGCCTGATGCTATCTGGTCCCAGGGAGTTTCGAACTAATCAACAAAAAACAAACAAATGAGCAAAGTAGAAGCGCAGACTTGGAAATACAAGCAGAGAACAAACTGACATTGGCCAGAGGGAAGTGGGGAGGAGGGTAATGGGGGAGAGAGGAGGAAGGACCAAAGGAACACGAAGAGAGGACTTGTGGGCCCAGACAATGGAACACGAAGACAATGGGGGGGTTGACTGAGGGAGTGGGGGGCGCAGGGTAGGAGAGAGCAAGGAGGAAAAGGGTGGGACAACTGTACCTGGACAACAGTAATTTTTTAAAACTGTGCTTCAATGTGGTCGCCGACGGCAATAAGGCATTCCCTTTGCTCCCGCTGTCCTGGCAGGAAGGGTTTTGATAAAATTAAGCAGCTGTAATTGTGATACATGGTCCCTTAGCAGTCACACACAGAGAAGTCGGTTTACTGAATATACCCAACTCCTGCTTTTTTTTCCCCCCCTTTTCTTGATCCGTATTCATGTCTGTCTAGATGGTTGGATAGTCAATGCAAAAATTCCCCTGCTAGGTCTAGGTTATGTTTCTAGATTATTGGAAGGGACCGTTGGATCGTTAACATCTGTTAATTTCTCAAACCATATGTGTGTGCACACACAGAGAATCGCATACACGTGTGAACACACATGTATGTAATCACTGAAGAGGGTCTGTGCTATATTCTCTATTTTAAAGGATTTATTCTGTTTTTTATTCTCTCTCCGGACCACCGCATGATCATTCTTTCCGAAACCATCACTATTTAGTTAACGTCCTCACATTTAGGTGCCATGAAAAACACCGTCTCCAATCCATGCCAAATAAATTCAGAAAGCCAGTGGGTGAAGCTCTTGTAGCTTATTTTTCTTTCACAGTCTTTAGGAGCGCAGTGGAAGGCTGGATGAAGCTCGGCCCCGAAGCCCTCCCCACAAACGGCCTCATTCAGTCCATCACCACCCACATGGTCCCTCACCTGCCAGCCCACAATTTTCTGGCCACAGGGGCTCCCCCTAAATCACACTATTTCCATTCCTTGTGCTCAGCGCAAAGATCCTTCTTGGTCCAGCTTCCCCGATGCATTCATGGGGCCTGGCCCTTCAGAGTGTCTGTGCACATATCCTTCACAGTGCTCCCCCTCGGGAGCCGCTGGTCCCCCAAATGGCCTCAGATGTCCTCCCCCACCGAGAAGAAGGGACTCTCTTTGGCACACCGCACAGCCAGGAACCCTGGCTCACGGCCACACCTCACCCGTCCTCAGTTCCTTACTATTTACTCCTGAAACCGAGCTTCCTTCCCCACCAAACCGATCTCCCACTGCAGGCAGAGATTCTGATGCTGAGCCCTCCCTGAAGTTAGCATGGTGGAGAAGGGTGGGCCCCTCGCAACGGAACTGGCACGCAGGGTAACAGTTCCAAGTGCCCCCTCTGAGAAAGGAGGGTGTTTTGCAGCAATGAATGGTGACATAGAAGTGCCCCTGATTGCACAGTGTGGCCTCACTATGCATGATCTCCTGGTCACCCAGCTGTGCATGTCCCTTGTCTCTCTAACGCAGACTGTACCTACTTGCCAAGGGCATTGGGGGAAAGAAGAGGGTGCCCAGCCCTTCCTTGAATCAGTGATTGCCCAAGCTCTTTCCTAAGTACATATGTATCATATGTGTGTATGTATGTCTTCATCTATCTATTATCTATCTATCTATCTATCTATCTATCTATCTCTCATCTGTGTGCCCATTTAATCATGTATCTGACCTATCTAATATCTATATACCCATGTATCTAGCATTTATGTGTCCATCTGCTCATTCATTCATTCATTCATTCATCTATTGACCTATGTATCTATCCATTCATCCATCCATCCACTCATTCACTTACCCCCTCATCTATGCATCTATCAATCATTATCACCCATTCATGCATCTATCTATTTACAACCAATATGCCATTTTTGGAAAGTTTCAAAGGGATCATCTGAAAATTTGAAAGTCTTCTGTTCACTTGCCCGAGAATTCAGAATGGTGTGGAAGCTGCCTTTGCAACAACTAATAGCGAAGGCTGAATTGTTGGGGGGGGAAGAAAGAGGGTACATTTATTTTAGTTCAGATATAATGTATGGGGCATCATTACTCAAGAAACAACAACAAAAAAAACCTCTCCTTGGATTGACACCTTGACATCAAGTGCAATTTTGTCTTTCCGTCAACCACGCGCATCGGTAGAAGCCTCCTGTGAGTTGAACCGCTTGTCGGAGTCAGCTTCCAAAGCAACTCAGCCACTTCCTGAGCTCCCACCTCTTGGAGTCCCTTGGATCCTGATACACCTGCATGACCTTCATGGTCTGGGCTGAACGTCCTTGCAGCCTGGGCATCCTCAGCTCATCAACGTGCACCTCTGATTCCAAAATCATGCCCTCATTTGTGATCACTCACTTCTTCCCTCTCTGCTTCCTGGTCCATGGTCCTCCCCCTCCCCCAACCCATTTCTTCCTTTTCAAGTGCTCAAACCTCATTTACAGTCCACTTCCTCTCAAGCACACCTGAGTAACCTAATTACTTCCTCTCAAGCACACCTGAGTAACCTAATTACTTCCTCTCAAGCACACCTGAGTAACCTAATTACTCAGAAAAGGTGCCTAGGCACCTTCCGCACTCGGAAGCCACAGAACATGCGCCAAGTGTGAGTCGATCCTTCAATCTTTGCTCTTGGTTCCCTTTAAACATTTGCAGTTCACCCTCATTTTTTAAACAGATTGAAAACAATCGTTAAATAAAAAAAATTATTTCATAAGAATGCTTTCTGTTGCTACGTAAAATTGAACATGTTTAAACATGACAATGTAACTTTTAACACTCTTACTGGTAAATCAACGAAAGTGGAAACTTTACTTTTAAGTAAGACAGAACTACTGGGAATGCACACAGCAAATGTCTCGGTGAATTATTAGAGGGCACACGCAATGGTAGTATCATCATTCAAGAGCTAGAAGTTTGCACGTTATCCTGGAGACTCATGCTTGTACCGCTGTCCAGCCCATTTGAGAACGCAAATAGGCCACTGCCTGTTCTATGGCAAATGCCAGCCGGCACTCCACATACATGTGGAAATTTCCCGAGGATGTGCAATGGGACGAGACTGGAGGCATTGTGGCAGGAATTTCTGAAAGAGATTTGGAGACGATGCCTCTCTTGAGATAGGAAAATCTTCCCAATGTTTTTTAGTGAGTAAAGACATGTTACATACGGACTTCATTATCTTCTTGGCTCAGAGTTGTCTAGGTGGAGCAAGAAACTGCAAGTAGCTTTGATGTCAATGCGTCTATGCCAAAAATATTTAAGAAAAAACCGATTGATAAAATGCATTATCTTACTGGAACATTCAGTTAATGTTCACCCTGAGAATAGCATCAGAAGAATGTTCTACATGCTGTCTAAGGCAGGCAGAGTTTTTTTTTAACGTGAACGGATTTCACCAGATACATAAATAAAACACCATGAAAGTCTGCGAAGATAGTAAGAGCTCTTCATTCTTGTAAAGTAATAATTTGCTGTAGTTCGATGCAAACTTTGGTATGTTTGATGCCAAATATGCAAAGCAAAATAATATAACAAACAGCAAAATATCCACTTCCCAAACTGAGAATTATAGTATCCATCATATTTTGTATTGATCTACTTTTTCTCTGTCTCATTCCTTACTTCCATTTGGAATCAACTACTCCCCTGAATTTTCTTGTTTTCAAAATCTTTTAACATAAAAGCAAAGAAGTCTAAATCACATATGTGTGTACATATATTTGTGTCTATGCCTGTATATGCTACTCAGCTGGACCTATCCTATAAAAGATAATTAATATTAAATATATATACTTTGATTCAGTTTAGAAAAAAAGGTATCATACTTTATAATGGCTTTTTAGACAGTCTTTGTCATTGACTATTTTGTTACTGAGATGTTTTATATTGTTATTCTGTCTGTATTTCATTATTTTTCTCTCTCTCTGTCTTTGAAATACCTACCTGTGGAGGGAATGGACCACAATGTATTTCTACATTTTCCTCTTGATGTGTATTTGGATTCCTTGCAGGGTTGGCTATTAGCAATAAAAATGGCGTGAATAGTCACGTATATGTATTTGGTGCTTACTTGATCCCTAGGATATTCACCTAGGGGAGGAATTCTTTTTTTTTTTTAAGATTTTATTTATTTATTTTTAGAAAGGGGAATGGAAGGAGAATGAGAGGGAAAGAAACATCAATGTGTGATTGCCTCTCATGTGGCCCCCACTGGGGACCTGGCCCGCAACCCAGGCATATGCCCTGACTGGGAATCGAACTGGCGACACTTTGGTCACTCAATCCACTGAGCTACACCAGCCAGGGCTATTTATTCATTTTTAGAGAGGGGAAGGCAGGGAGGAAGAAAGGGAGAGAAACATCAGTGTGTGGTTGCCTCTCGCTGGCCCCCCACTGGGGACCTGGCCTGCAACCCAGGCATGTGCCCTGACTGGGAATCGAACTGGCGACCCTTTGGTCACTCAATCCACTGAGCTACACCAGCCAGGGCTAGGGGAGGAATTCTTGAGGGAAAGCTGGGTGGTTAAAGCAGACAGATGATGCAAAATGGTTTTCTAAAGAGGCCATATTCATTTACAGACCGAAGATCGTTGTCTAAGTGTCTTCTGTAGATTCACCTTCTCTCCCAGGGTGGAATTTTTAGAACATTTAAACACTGCTAATCATCTAAAAATAATACTGATCATGTTGCAGTCTCTCGTTGTTTTTTTTTTTTGAACAATTGGAATTGGTCACGATTTCAGCTGCTGGGGACCCATATGGCCATTCCTTTGGAGTGAAATGCCTCCTCAAGGACTTCACCAAGTTTTCTAATAAGTTGCATCTTTGACATAAATTTGAGCTCCCATGCATCTTTGGAATCCTTTCTCAAGAGAACTTGTTAAAATTATTCCTCCAGGGTTGGTGCTCCCTTTTCATTTCATTTATAAAGGCTTTTGATCAACAGAAGTTCTTCATTTTTCAGTTAGTTCACATGGGATTTTCTTCGATGGTTCATATTTTTGTGTCTTCTTCTAAGAATCTGTCTGCACTCCCAAAAAGAAAATGATATTTTTCTCTATGTTTTTCTTCCAGAAGTTTAACTTTGAACAATCTGGAATTTGTATGTGCGTGCATATGCGTGTTCATGTGGCTTCTATTTTTCTATATGAACGGCCAATGATCTCTTTATTCTTTATTGAATGGTTCTTCATTTACTGACTGATCAGTAATCTCTCCTCTGTTGTAGGTTATAACAAGTGCCGTAAAAAAAACCCCTCAGTGTTCAAAAGGTGAAAAAGAAATTCTCTCTAAGTGAAGTAGCAATCTTTTTTTTTTTCCAAGGATCAATTGGCGACATGACCCTTACAAGTATGGTTAGATAAATTCACACATAGCTGCTTGATTAGATATATATTATTCTTATTTTGCCTAAGATCAATGAACCATGGATGTCACCCCACCTGGGTCTAAGGAAGAACTGTTATTTGATATTCAGCAAGGACAGGTAGGCAGATGGGTGGTTAGGTAAGGAATTTTTGGTAAACAATTTGCTATGACTGGACAAGAGTGAGTTAAACAGAGAAAGAGTGAACTGTTGTGTGAGTTCTCTGGGGCTGGCTTTAACAGAGGACCACAGCGCCCTGGCTCACAATGACAGGAATGCATTGTCTGGTGGCTGGAAGTACAAGGTCAAGGTATCAGCAGAGTGATGGTGCCTCTGAAACCTGTAGCGGACAATCATTCCTTGGAACTTCCAGCTTCTGGTGGTGGCCAGGAATCCTTAGTGTCCCTTGAGGTGTACACACACCACTACAGACTGTGCCTTTGTCCTCACGTGCTTGTGCGTTCACACGGCACTTCTCTGTCTGTGCAAGGCACCAGTCCTGTTTGATAAGGATGCCACCTGCTGATCACATCTTGGCCTATTTATATCTGCAAAAGCTCTATTTCCACATAAGGGCGCATTCACAAATAGTTCCTCATGTTTTTTGAAGATTTTATTTATTTATTTTTAGAGAGGGGGAAGGGAAGGAGAAAAGGAGGGAGAGAAACATCCATGTGTGGTTGCCTCTTGCATGCCCCGCACTGGGGACCTGGCCTGCAACCCAGGCATGTGCCCTGACTGGGACTAGAACCAGCAATGCTTTGGTTCACAGGCCCGCACTCAACCCCCTGAGCTACACCAGCCAGGGCCTTCCACATATTTTTCTAAAGGGACACAAGTCCCTGAATAGAACCTGTACAAGACAAAACAACAGCCGTAACCACCATATATATTTATAGAACGTGGAAAAAGTTGGCACTGGAGTCCATCCAGTTCACCTCACTGCCTACGAACATGGAATCTAAGCTCGGTTCCTAAGTATTTAGGTATCACTGAGCTCCAGGGACCACTGGAAGGGGTGTGTTGACCCTCAACCTTTTCACATCAACATCATGTTGCTGTTACTGGACAATAAGTAAGCTAGGATGGAGCCATGTGCGCACCCGACTCCCATTTTTGTGCTGTCACTGACTCCTAAAAATTCCAGTGTCCTTAGATCTCGATTCCAACAAGGGTCAGCTTGTAGACTCGCAGCTGAGAGGCAGGCCAGAGAGAACCAAGACCCGGATACGCTGGGGAGTTTCCAGGAAGAAACAAAACATGATGAAAGTCTTGGCAAACAGCTGGTAAAATAGATCCAAAGGGGGGGAAAAAAACAACCTTACGAGGAAATGGAATTGATTAAAGGAGTTTGTGTTGACTCCATTTCTGAGCAATTGAGTGGGGTCCAGTGTAAGTGGCCAGAAAATTGCAAATTAGAAACCAAGAAACAAAAGTTCTCCGCAGGTCAGTCAAGCTCCCCTGAGAGCTATTGTAGAGAAAACCTGGGAGGTTGCTGATTACCGAGTGGCTGTGCTGGGGTTGAGGAAGGTCTGGATGCGGCTGGTGATAGAGAGACACGTACGAGTATTAGGGGGTTTTACGTGCTGAGGTATTCAACGGCTTGGGCAGCCGTACAGAACGCTCTAGACAGAGCGGCTTAGCCCACAGACATTTATTGTCTCATGGTTCTGGAGGCTGGAAGTCCAAGGTCAAGGTGTCTGTTGGTGGGGTTGGTTTCTGCTGAGATCTCCCTTCTTGGTTTGTAGACAGCATCTTGTCACGTTGTCTTCACGTGGTTGAACCTCTGTGTGCAGAGGGAGAGAGACACGGTGGGGGGGGGGGAGAGACAATGAAACCTGGCATCTTCCTTCTATCAGAGTAGAGCTTTACCCTTTTGACCTCATTTAACCTTAATTCTGTCCCGAAAGACCCACCCTCAAATACATTCATATTAATGGTTAGGGCTTCAACCTGTGAACTTCGACGAGGACACATGTTGCTCCATAACCCCTTGTGCCTCGAAAAAGTGCCCGGCTTCTGGTTGGAAAGGCACAGAGAAATGCACACAGTTTGGACTAACACAGATGGGAGGTCCATGTTAGAACATCTAGAAGGACGGTGGCCTTGGGTGGCGGGATGGAATCCATCAGGTGTCCAGACAGAGTAAAAGTGCACCGTCTTCATGTCAGGGGCATGGGGAGAGTGGCCGGGTTGTTCAAGATAGTCAAGGGCCAGTTTGAAAATGGAACTGAACATGGAAGTCAGGAAGAGCGAAATCTGAGAGACATTCGAGGGAATTAGCTTTCCTCCCAAAACTGGTCTGTCAATGCTTGGTTTTTTTGAAGGTATGGATAGGGGAGAAAGAAAGGAAGAAAGAAGGAAAGAAAGAAGGAAGGAAGGAAGGAAGGAAGGAAGGAAGGAAGGAAGGAAGGAGAAAGAAAGAAGGAAAGAAGGAAGGAAGGAACGAAAGAAGGAAGGAAGGAAGGAAGGAAAGAAGGAAAGAAAGAAGGAAAGAAGGAAGGAAGGAAGGAAAGAAAGAAGGAAAGAAGGAAGGAAGGAAAGAAAGAAGGAAGGAAGGAAGGAAAGAAGAAAGGAAGGAAGGAAGGAAGGAAGGAAGGAAAGAAAGAAGGAAAGAAAGAAGGAAAGAAGGAAGGAAGGAGAAAGAAAGAGGAGGGGAAGGAGGAAAGAAGGGAGGGAGGCAGGGAGGGAGGGAAGGAAGGAAAGGAGAAGTTTCACAGTGAAATACCATTGGAAAGATGTAGGGTGGGTCTTTTTACCAACTGTAAAACATCAGCGTGCTTTGCAATCATATGTGGGAGACCTGGGTTGGGGTGTCTTTTTTTCTGACTTGCCAACACTTGCCCTGCGGGAAGGCTGATGTGGTCAAAGATCCAATTTATGAGATGCGGGTGGAGTGGGCTTGGGCACGGCCAGGTGCTGGCCAGGGGACAGGCGGTGAGGAAAGCCGAGGCCAGGAGAACGGGGTGGTGATGACAGGCCAGGGAGGGGCCGCGCCCTTGGGCCAGTGTCTGCACCAGCTTGGAGACATCTGCAGCTCCCCGTGCGGCCACAGTGAACTCACCAGGCTTTGAAGTCCAGCTCTGGCAGTTACTCAGGGCTTCCTTCCGAGTGTCTTTCTTTTGCTGACTCTGTGCAGCCCAAGAGGCCAGGCAGGGTCACCCGTTGCCCGGACCAAGGTTAGTTCCGCATTCGGGGCTCCAGGCGACGTGTTCACTCACGCAGGAGTCTGGATTTCTCCAGGGGACCTTGAGCAAGCCAGCCCCACTGTCTGCCCTGAGTGGCCCACTGCCCTGGCCACAGAGGCCACGCAGTTGCCAGGAGGCAGGGAGAACCATGGCGGGAACAGGAGACACCCTAAGCATACTGGCGTGAGGACTCTGCCTCTCCCCTTGTCCCTCCCCTCATACTGACTCCGTGTGGATCACCAAGTCAAATCGGCCCTGCCCCAGCAGAACGCACCGCTGACTTTGTGCTCTCAGACTGATTCACCAAATGCCCAACCTTTATCCCTGTATTTGTTGACTAAGAAGCATGCATCTGCGGGCTTGAAACCATAGAATTCCTCCTGCCCCCATCCTGGAGACCGGATCTCTGAGGTCCAGCTGTCCCAGGGCTGTGCTCCCTCCACAGGCTGCTGGGAGGGTCCTTCCCGCCTCTTCCAGCTCCGGGGGCTGCAGGTATCCCTGGGCTGGTGGCTGCATCCCTCCACTCTCTGCCTAGGTCTCCACGTGGCTTCTCCTCCGTGTCTGTGTCTCCTCTTCTGTCCCTTCTCAGGTCACTGTCATCGGACGCAGGGCCACCCTGACCCAGGACGACCTCCTCTCAGATCCTCCATGAATCCCACCTGCAAAGACCCTGTTTCCAGACAAGGTCTCATTCACCGATACTCCAACCTTCAACAGTACACAAAAGTGGAAAGAGGTAAATAACTAAACACAGCCTGAATAACAGCCTGTTGGTTGCCTGTTTCCTGCACAAAACCTTTTCGGAAAAAATTGTAAGTTGTCGTGCATAAAATGCTACACTGACAGACAGACTAAGGGTTCAATTTCATCTCTGCACAGAATACAAGTTAGTGTTTTTGAACATTTCAATGACTGTTGATATTTAATATTTTATATTAGATTCAGATGTAAGCATAATGGTTAGATATTTTAATAATTTATGAAGTGATTCTTCCCGATAATTGGTAAAAAAAAAAATTGAGCTCGTTTTCACAAACACAATTTTGGAGGGAGAACAGCTGCTCCCTGAAGCTGCTCAGCAGACTCAGGGGTACATAAGAAGCACCCAAATGTTGTTTATTTATCACTTTTTCATGCATGAATTTATTGTCTGCTTGCAGTTTGCAAGGTTGAAGACTATTATTCCATGTGGGAAGCAGACAGCGCTGGGTATGCCCTTCCCCAAAGCCTGAGCCTCCAGGACACTCGGCACATGAAGTGCACAGACAGGTCCAGGGATTCAGGGGTCTGTCTGTGCCAATAATCCTTTGGGAAGATGGATTCTGCAAGTTTCTGTTGGCAAAGATAAAAAGCTGTCATGGAAGTCCCCTTGGAACCCAGGGGGATATCCTGCAATCATAGCTTCTTTCATGTGAAAATGGTTTATATATAAAAAAAATCCAGGAAAGCTTTTGTTTAATTTATAACAGGAAATGCAGACCCACAGTGGATGATTGTAGGAACAGTTTTTTTTTTTTTTTTTTTTTTTTTTTTTAATCTTGGCCTAAATTCTATATTACATTGGGGGTTACAAAATTGCAATTTTTAAAAAGATTTATTTTTAATATATATTATTGATTATGCTATTACAGATGTCCCATTTTTTTCTCCCCTTTATTCCCCTCCACCTGGTACTTCCCCCCTCCCACCAGCATCTCCCCCACCTTAGTTTATGCCTGTGGGTCATACATATAAATTCTTTGGCTTCTCCATTTCCCATACTACTCTAACCTCCTCCTGTCTATTTTGTACATACCATTTATACTTCTTATTCCATGTACCTTTTCCCCCATTCTCCCCCTCCTCTTTCCCCGCTAATAACCCTCCATGTGATCTCCATTTCTGGATTCTGTTCCTGTTCTAGTTGTTTGCTTTGTTTGTTTCTGGTTTTGTTTTTTTAGGTTTGGTTGTTGATAGTTGTGAGTTTCTTGTCATTTTACTGTTCATATTTTTTATCTTCTTTTTCTTAGATAAATTGCTTTAACAATTCATATAATAAGGGCTTGGTGATGACGAACTCCTTGAACTTGACCTTATCTGGGAAGCACTTTACCTGCCCTTCCATTCTAAATGACAGCTTTGCTGGATAGAGCAATCTTGGATGTAGGTCCTTGCCTTTCATGACTTGGAATACTTCTTTCCAGCCTCTTCTCACCTATAAGGTCTCTTTTGAGAAATCACCTGACAGTCTGATGGGAACTCCTTTGTAGGTGACTGTCTTCTTTTCTCTTGCTGCTTTTAAGATTCTCTCCTTCTCTTTAATCTTGGGTCATGTAATGATGATGTGCCTTGATATGTCCCTCCTTGGGTCCAACTTCTTTGGGACTCTCTGAGCTTTCTGAACTTCCTGGAAGTCTATTTCCTTTGCCAGATTAAGCAAGTTCTCCTTTATTATTCGTTCAAATAACTTTTCAATTTCTTGCTCTTCTTCTCCTTCTGGCACCCCTATGATTTGGATGTTGAAACATTTAAAGATGTCCTGGAGGTTCCTAAGCCTCTCCTCATTTTTTTTTTTTTTTTGAATGCTTGTTTCTTCATTCTGTTCTGCTTGAATGTTTATTTCTTCCTTCTGCTTCAAATTGTTGATTTGAGTCCTGGTTTCCTTCCCGTCACTGTTGGTTCTCTGTACATTTTCCTTCATTTCACTTCCACAGCCTTCACTTTTTCCTCTATTTTGTTACGATACTCAACCATTTCTGTGAGCATGCTGATTACCAGTGTTTTGAACTGTGCATCTGATAGGTTGGCTATCTCTTTGTTGCTTAGTTGTATTTTTCCTGGAGTTTGATCTGTTTTTTCAGTTGGGCCATGTTTTTTTTTTTTTTTGTCTGGGTACTCGTGCTGTGCAGTAAGGGACAGCACCTTAGGTATTCGCCGGAGCAGGGGTACCCACATCACTGCAGTGTGGCTGTATGTGGGTGAGGCTCTGAGAGGGAGCATTGCTACTGGGTCAGCTCTCCCTGGCTTTCAGTCACTTCCTCCTCCGCCCACAAGCAAATTGGGCCCTTCTGGCGCTGATTCCTGGGCCGGTGGGTTTGTGTACATCTAGGACCCTGTGGGTCTCTCCAATGAACTCTCCTGCGAGGCTGGGAGTTTCTCCCCCCACCTCAACCCCCACAGGTGTTTTCAGTCAGAGGTTTTGAGGTTTTGTTTCCCTGAGCTGGAACCCTGGGTTGTGCGGTCTGTCTCACTCCCCAGTGGTTCCTCCCGTTTATCCTCAGCTAATGTGGGACTGCCCGTTCCGCCAGCCACCACCTCGCCCGCTCTGCCATCCACAGGCTTGACAGGAGTCCTCTCTGTCCTGGCTGCCCGTCTCTGCCACTCCTACTAGTGTGTATGAATGTTTCTTCTTTAACTCCTTGTTTGTCAGTCTTCCTTACAGTTCAATTTTCTGGTGGTTCTAGTTGTTTGTTGTCTTTAAATTTGTTACTGTTCTTCTTTTGGTTGTGCGAGGAGGCACAGTGTATCTACCTATACCTCTATCTTAGCGGGAAGTTGTAGGAACCGTTTTTGAAAGCTCAGCTTATATCACAGCCGGCGAAGCTGGTTATCCCTGGTCTTCCGTGAGTCAGGTTTGGGACAAATAAGTCGTCTTCCCAGCGAGATTGGCTCGGCAAGGCTTTTGTTGTGCATGTGGAAGGTGTTTTCTGGTGTCTGGTGTCTTTAGAATTCAAGGGTGCGAGCCAGAAAAGAGGGCATGCGTTTTTACAGGCGGAGAGCTTGCTTGTACGTGCGGAAGACATGACAGTTTGATCACAGAGCATGTAGTGAATGACGCTAAACAGATTTTCACCTTTTCTTGTCCCCAGCGCACTTGGGAAAATCACTGTAAAGATCAGTCGAATTCTCTCCGCGGGTTTAAGAACGGACATGGTGAGTCAATGGTTCTGAAACGTCCTCATGGGACACTTCACAGCTTAGGTCACTTCATTCCTTTCAGTGACAGAATCTTTGGAGGCGGAACACGATTCTCACTTCATATTCCTTTCAGACATCACCTCTAGGTTATGCAGAACCACGCCTTGCTCGCAAAACCGAGAAAGCGTTCCCGTGGCATTTACACCCCAGGGTGTCTGACAGCATTTTACCTCCACCGTTCTGCCCAGGCCATAAAAGCGGGGTCACGCCCTCAGCTCCCTGCCCCCCCCTTCGAAAGGATGGTGTGGGCGTTGAACACCACGTCCGAGAGAGCGTGGCTATCATCAGCAAGCGTGTGCCAGGAAGGGCAGCAAACTCACGTCCCTCCGACGCCTTCAAAGCGACGGAGGAAAGGACACCTGCTTCGCTCTTCTGCCTGGGAGCTCAGAGGCCCGTGTCCAGCTGCACGGGTCATGCGGGCAGATAAAAGATCTCTCTCTGGGGAGATGGGAGAGCGTCCAGGACGTGTTAGGTTAGCGTTGCTAGTGGGAGACCTGTTCTCAAACCCTGTGCTGTGGGCTTGCAACAAGGTCGTGAAGGAAACAAGGTCTGTTTTGGGCAAGAGCCATGACGAGCAAAGACAGCAACCTGGCACAATAGCGGAATGGGGTGATTTTTCACCAAGCAAGCAGTTTCGGCCTGCATCTTACAAAATGACCGGCATAAGCCAAGAGTGTGCCTTCGACTCCTGTATTGAGTTAAGGAGCCCAAGACTCTGACTGAAACCCTTAGGCCTTTTCTCTAAACAGACGTAAGGAGCTCTGGGTGGTAGGGCTCAGTCGGTTGGAGAGGCGTCCCGTACACCAGAATGTGGTGGGTTCGATCCCCAGCCGGGGTCACGTGTCACAGGCAAGCCATGAATGTTTCTATCTTTCTCTCTCTTTCTTCCTCCCTCTTTTCCCAAAAATCAGTAAACGTATTTTAAGAATTTTAAAATGTCAGACAACAGGATTAGCTTCCCAACAGTCAAGGCAGACTTGATGACAGAAGACATGTGCCGCCCAAATTCCCTCCCAAACTGTTCACTCCCCGATGCTTCCATGTGTGTTTCTGACAAGGGACAACTTTCGTTCTCGTGTATCACACATTTGGGAGGCAGATGCTGCTAACGCCCAAAAAAGCCTTTATAAGCGAGGAAGTCAGTTTCCCCACTGGTGCTTCCGGAAAAGGTGCCCACATCCACGCTGACATCTATTCATCGTGTCCAAAGATGGATCCTGGGTCTCTTTCTTACCTCTTGACAACTGTTGCCAAGACCTAGGGACTTGCTCAGCTTTTTGTTTTGCTTTGGGTCTAGTCACCAGCCTGCTGGTGTCTCTCCCACCCTGAGCTACTCACACTGAGGCCCAGAGTTGCTCTGGCTGTTGGACCCATGCTCCCAGCCACCACAGCCATGGACAACCGCAGGCAAGACCCAGCGAGGGTCCCCTGTGCACACCTGTGGCTGAGGACCACCACAGGTAGCAGGTGGCGTGAGCACAAGAAAATTTCAGGCACACACCTTAACAGGGAGGACCAACCTGAATCCCTGTCTCGGATTCACCCCTTTGGATCTGGGTGGCGTGGGGGATTCATTGCGTGGGGGAGAGAAAAAAATGCCTCTTTCCCTTCTGCGGTGCTTTGGTTGGTTGGATAATCAAATCCACAAGAAACAGGCTGACAAAAAGAAATCAGATTTCATGAGCTCACAGGAATGGCACATGTAGAAGAGACTCAGAGCCCCATGTGCACGGCAGGTTCAGGTTCAGGTCGAGGTGTTGTGAGATACCCTGAGCCATGGACGAGCCAGGTGCTTGGGAGGTTCATCAGGTCATGTATGGACAGCACAGGTCTAGTAGCTGTTAGTTTTCTCTGCCCTGTAGACAAGTCAAAAGCCATTTCTCATGATAACCTTACCGTGCACCAGGCTGCTAGCTGAAAATTCTCGCAACACGAAACCAAGCACAAGTTTCCCTTGACAGCCCGCAGGGTCTTTCTCGGTCACCATTTGCTCAAAAATAATTGGTATACGAGAAACTTAGATATGGAGGAAAAAAATCATGCTTGGCAGGTGGGAGAGGACTGAAGGGCTGGATGAGAAAGGGAAAGGCAATGGGTAATTGCAAAATCGCCACAGGGGAATCGAGTCAATGATGTGCATGGTGGCAGGGGCATCCCTTAGTAATTTACACAAATGTCTAATCGTTATGCCGTGTACCTGAAACTAATCTCACATTGAATGTAAACTGTAAATAAGAATAAAATTAAAAAATGCTCGCCTTGCCTAGAAAAGGCTGTGTTCTCATCAAAGGAAGTATATTTTTTTGCAGGAGAACTGCATTTCCTGTTTGGTGCAGGGACGTGAGGGGCCTCATCTTTCTTCCAAGTCCCTTGCTCTTATCTGGTCTCCCCCCCCCCCATAAAGATCTGCTCTTCAAAGCATTTTTAACTTGAAAGAAGGGAGGTTGGGAATCTTCCAACACTTAACATTCCAAAGGAAGGGACGGCTTCCTGGCAAACTCAACAACTCTTCTCAGCTTTTCGATGAACACATCCAATGTTCCTTGTGTAAAACCATGTGTCATGGAAAGCGCTGAAGCGTTGTGGAAAAATTTTTGTATCAACGGTTTTCTCTAGGAGGCTGATGACTTGGTAGATTTCTGCAGTCATTTGGGATGAACAATCTTCTAGGTCAAACGAGGTTGCTGAGAGAAGAAGTGGACCCAAATTTAGGAATTACGATAGTGGAATAAGACCTATTTTTGAAATGAAGGAAAATAAACTAGACAAGTGAATCGGTTGTGCTTAAAATAGAAAAAACTGTCAATTCATGTTAAAAATGTTGAAAGTAAGAAAATGAAGGCTAAATTTAACACTTCTAGCTGGTCCTTTTTTTTATTTTTAAAAGATTTTACTTATTTATCTTTAGAGGGGAAGGGAAGGAGAGAGGGAAAGAAATAGCAATGTGTGGTTGCCTCTCTTGCACCCCCTACTGGGGACCTGGCCAACAACCCAGGCATGTGCCCTGACTGGGAATTGAACCGCAATCCTTTGATTCAGAGGCCTGCGCTCAATCCACTGAGCTACACCAGCCAGGCCTTAGCTGGTCCCTTTGAGTGTTTCATTAATTGCACGATTTTTAAATGTTCCTGCTAATTTTCACCATTCAATTTTTTTTCTGTGACCAAATGAGTAATATTAGAAGACACCTTAAATAAAAGTATGAATGAGAGGTTTTCAATAAAAGGTGAATTTCCAACCCATGGCCCCATAACATTTTTTTTTTTTTTTTTTTTTTTTTTTAGGAAAACACTACCCTGGACTATGTAAAATTATTTTTTGTGTTTCTTGGAAAATAGACTCAACCAGCCAATGGGAAAATCAAGTCTGGTTCTTTACTGTAAACCCAACATACTCAAATATTTCATTTTTGCCAAAGAGAAAGCAGATTTTTGCAAGAAGACTGCTTCTCTCAACTTCTCTTAATGTTTTATACATGAATACTTTATCCATATGTTTTTACATTTAAAATTAACTCATCAAAATATTGTTCACAATTGTATGCAAGTCATCACGTTGTACACTAAACTTACACGGTGGCGTACGCCAACCATACTCCCTAAAAGAAAAAGAAAAAAATATTGTTTTATAGACATCTTTGATGACCAAGAAGCATTTCAAGTTCTTATAAAACGAAAATACCACACTTTCCAGAATTAAGAAACTTGAACCCATTTGACGTTTTTAAAGGAGGCAGGCATTGATCGAAGGAGTTTGATTAGCCCCCTGATCACACTGGTTTTGATTATTCCTTTGTATGCCTCCATGGTTAGAGAGATTGTGTGAGTTCACACAATTTCTGTTAATATGGGAATGCGTGCTTGATGTTTTTGGGTGTTTCCAAAATCGTTAAAGTCCACTGACGGAGGTCAGTCCCTTACAGCAGACCTCCTTCTCGTATGTCTGAGTATCACTCATTATAACGCGATACCCAGGTGTGAAAAATCAGGAGGGGACTCCCCTGCCTCCTGTCTGCCTGCACAGTCTTTTGGTGCAATCTGTGTAGTTCGTCTCCTTGAATCCTGCCCTTGTCAATTTTTTTGGTCCAGAAATGTTGGAATGACGTCCAGCATCGGAGAGCCACGTGAAACTCAGGCCTGGACGGCACCCTTGGGCCCTGGCTTTCACCCACCATGCGGAAATGAAGGAGGCAAACTTCCAGCAGAAGTCTCGATTGTTCGCAGCACCGTGACGGGCTCACCTGCCCTTCCATTCCTCACCAAACTTGCATTTATAATTCATCGTAAACCATGTTCAATTCAATGCTTTCCCTTCTGCTGGTGGGTTGGGGCCAAAAAATGAGGTTGCCTCTGAGAGCAAGGTACAGAGCATGTACGATCTTCTGGTATATGAATAAATATACAAGTCAGCCTTCGGGACATGTCACAGGTTGTCCTGCAAGAAATTGCAAGAAAGAATAATCTGCAGAACCCAAAGATTGTGGGAGGAATCCTAACAATTTGAGATTTGTGTCTTCCGGGATCCTGGTAAATTGTGTCTCTGTGTCCCACACCTGCCTCGTGGCCTTCCTCATGTCTCTTTTAACTACCATGTGCCACTGTGGGGTTATTATAAGCCGCCGCAAATCCTTTGATCGCAGGTGGAGCGAAGGGGGGTGTACGTCACACCTAAACAATCGTATGTTTGTCTACACAGGCCGTTTTGTGGTTTGGAGCAGAGACTTTCGGTTCATGTGAGTCTGTAGGCAGAAAAACAGAGTCTCTGAGACAGGGGGCTTCAGGAACCAGGGTGGATACCTGAGCAGGAAGAGCTAATTATGTCTTCTTTGTATAACAACACGTTGCAGCTAGGTAACCGGCACACCAGCTAACACACCTACAACTCAATGACGTTCAGTGCACTCACAGAGTCACGGAATTGCTTACTTACCGTGCGTGGTACAGCATCCCCACCGCCCCAACGAGAGACCCTGTGTTCTTTACCTTTCCCCACCTGTCCCTCTGTCCTCTCCACCTGTCCCCAGGAACCACTCATCTGCTCGCTCCCCGTATGGATTTGCCTGTTCTGGATGCTCCACGTTGATGGAAACTCACAACATGCCGGGTTTTTCACCGGCTTCTCTCACTCAGCATGTTTTCAATGTTCGCCCATGCTGGGTGCATATGGTTTTTCGGCCGAATAACGATCCATTGCATGTCTGTGTGGATCCCATTTTAGTTGTTTTTTTGGACCATTTAAAGAGTCAGAGACAAGTGTTCAGACTGCGCGTGGGTCAAATTCTGGATACGGTTTCTTTGAACAAAGTGCCGTGTCTGGATGTACTAAGTTCGTGGGTAGATGTGGGTTCTGTTCCTATTAGGACAAAAGAGAGAGACATTTGCTTACTTCTCTTTCTCATACCTCACAGTTGTCTGCGTGATCGCTGCTGGAATAACCTGGAAGGAAAGTCCTGGCTTAGCCCTTTCTGACACGCACAGGACTCAGGTGATGACCTGGACAACTATCACATGAAGGTCAAGGCGTCATAGGGAGAAAAGGTTTGGACCCCAACCATGATGACGTCCCCCTGTCTCCCTGAAGAACTGAATGTACCATCAACACACTGGTGACTGAGGGTGATGGGTCAAGGAAGCAGGTGGACCCTGAAGAGAAGGGACATCGCACATGACTGCTGTTAGTTGTGACATCAATTGCAAGTTGGGAGGAGTCCCCCAAACAACCCCCAGCTACATTGTGAGCTGCTGCGATGTACAAGGTCATACACCCAGGGAGTCAGAACTTTATGCAGCCTGGGCCTGGCCACAGGAGACAGCCAGGTCATGCAACACAGCGTAGTCTTTTGTCCCTCCCAGCAGCTTAGATGATGTCTCAGGCACCCTGCCCCATGGTCATCGAAAAGTCAACTAATGCACAGCCCTCCTTGCCAGGGGTGGGGAGCCCATTGCAAAGTCCACATAGGTGTCAGAGAGGAACAAAGACTTCTGCCCACTGCTTGTCCAGCTGCATAATCCAAGGTGTTCCCCCTTTGTTCCCCAACATCCTCATTATACCGCGTATAGATCAGATCAGCTGGGCAGGTTGAGACCACCTTCCCAGAACAGCTGACTCTGCCTCTTCCTCCTGGAGGTTGGGGGAGGGGTGCGGCAGAGAGAGAGAGAGATTGTAGGGAAGACAAAGGAGAGAGAGAAAAGAAGGAGGAGGAATAGAAGGAGGGGTAGGAGGAAGAGGAGAAGAAGAGAAAGAAGGAAGAGAAGGAGAAAGAGAAGGGAGAGGAAGAAAAGCAAGGAGTAGGAAGGAAAAAAAAAAGAAAGAGAGACAGAGGGACACATGGAAAGAATCAGGGAGGGAAATACCCAGGAGAAGAAGAGGGAGGAGTAAAGAGAGGGGATCAAAGATAGAGGAGCAGCCGAAGAAAGAGAAGGAGGGGAGGGAATGAGAAAGAAAAAGTAAGAGAGAGAAGAAAGGGGCGTAAGGCGAGGAAGAGAGAGAAAGAAAGCAAGAGGAAGAGGAGAGAGAGAGAGAGAGAGAGAGAGAGAGGGAGAAAAGTCATGAGTGTGGCAATGATTTCCTCAGAGGCTCACAAAGAAGCCCTCACTTGCCCCACCTCCACGGAATATATTGCAAAGAGATGGTAGGAGACAAAATAAAACCGCTTTATGATTACACCCAATGAGTCATTCTTGTCCAGCACAGCAGATACATACGCTTCCCCCCATCAGAGCCCTCGAGAAATACCAGGCCTGTCCTGTCATAGGCTGGATCTCAAACAGAGTGGCGTGGGGTAAGAGCTTGGGTTTTGGGATCCCTCGAGAAACTCTCCGGGGTCCCCTCTGACCCCACGACGTGAGGAGAGGCAGGCGGCTGAGCCTCATCTGGAAAACACGAAACGCACTCAGAGCTGGTGGCCATGGGAGCCTCCTCCATGTGTAACATCTCCCCTGGGAGATGATCACACTCCTGTTTCTCATGCTTCACAAATGGAGGCTCTCACGGCAAGCCAGTGCCTGTCGGTTCAAGAAACACAGACAGTGAGATATCTCAAATGCGCAGGAAGGAAGGGCAGGCACATTCAAGGGGTTTGACCCTAAGGGACCACCATGGTTATCATCCCTGGAGATTGGTGACTTCTTGTGCATGCTCAGAACAGTGGGGTCATGTCTGCCTCCCAGGCCACTGTTCCTGACACCATGAGGCTGTGGGTTTGCCGGCTGTCCCTGGGTGCAATGGTTTTGTTTAAACCTCTTATTTGGTTGCCATGCCGTCTCCTCTACCCCCTGGTTGTCACGAGGACACTGTCACATTCAACAGCGTTGGTCTTTGAACCTGTGGTTGAGCTGAGATGGTGATAGTGGCCTTGCTTTGCCTCCAGGACCCCTCCAGCAGTGAGCACCTCACGCATGCCATCTCATCTGTCCCACACTCTTTGGGGTCTCCACATCCCGTCCCCACCACCTGCCCCCGTCCGGCCTCCGCCTGGACGTGACAACATGCCTACACCCTGCGGACTTGCCCCAATGGCTGAAATAACCTTCCAGGAAATGGTTCTGACTCTTTGATAAATAAACCCTCCTGACAGGGAGCCAGTGAAAATACCCCCGATATGAAATTCCGCCGAGCCGTGGTGAGATAGTCACAGAAACCCAGGTCCGTTCACGGAAACTTTACTGGAAAGGGGGAGTCTTTCAAGGATGGAATGTGGCCCCATTTGGCTTAGGCACGAGTGAGTAAAACGGAGGTCGAGTTTGTTGGCCTGGTTTCAAGGTCGAGAGGCAGCTGGTCCTTGGGAGGCCAGTTTTCCTGCCCGGTGTCACCTTTGCTGAAGAAGAAACTGAGGATCATTCGAAGAAGACGACGGCTGTCACACTCCCGTGGGGTTTGAATGACCGCTGGTGTGGCTTTGCCTTTATCTTGGCGGTGGGTGGCGATTAAGGGGATCTGATCGGTGTTTTGGTGAGATTATTCCGGCAACAGTGGGGTGGGGTGCTTGCCGGCCTCTCCTGGACGCTGGGTGTCTATGAGCCAGCTAAGGAACCTATTAAGACAGAAGAAGAAAGAGGCACAATGATATTTTTATCGTACATCATCGGATCAGTATAACCCAGAGGAAGCTAATATTGTCTAAGCTGCCAAGAACTTAGAGCGTTTGCATGCATGGCAACTTTTCCGTTATCCCTTAGTCCCCAGGAGCCGCTTCATCCAGTTTGACCGAATTAGCCACACTCGGGGGCTATCATTCCACAAGGGATGCCTGCTCAAAGGAAGCATTTGGCGTGCCCAAGTGTCTGGCACAGATATGGCCGCGTGGGTTTCACGGTGGGAATCGGGCCGATTCGGTGGGCTTCTTTCCTCCTGGCAGAAGTTAGCTCGCTTCCGGCGTTGAGGGTCACATCTGGACCCAGGCTGCGCAGCTCTCCTGGAAGCCTGCTCCTTGGCATGTCAAGAGAGGATATGTGTAATTCGTTTGAAAATCTCAAGGAACTTTGATCAAGCTGCACAGCTGTGGTGTGATGCTTTCGGGCTTTGCGAAATGGGGTCCGCGACGCGGTTCCTATTCCCTCCGCGACGCACGCGTAGAAGCGAGCCAAGTTCAGAACGCGGAGCCCTACCAGGGGACGTGGGGCACATTTAGGAAGGGTGGGAGGTCACTTGAAATCCTTGGGGATGCTTCCAAACCCAACTCAAGCTGAAGTCTTGAGATGATTCAGGTTGCGCGTTTGAGAAGCCAAGGAGAAACGGCTGAGCTGATGTTGACTACGAGTAAAGACGTCTGGGAGGCTCATAAAAGTAAGTCCCAATCAGGAGTGGTCCTGGCCCTCCCCCCCCAAGGGCACTTAGAAATGACCAGGGACATTTGGGTTGTGATACTGGGAAGTGATGGTCCGACCTATCATCTACCTATATTTCTATCTACCTATCACCTAGCCATCTGTCTACCTGTTATCTATCTATTGCTTTGTCTAGTATCTATCTCCATCTACTTATCAACGATCTGTGTATTTATCTACAGCAGCGGTCTGCCGTAGAGGAAAATCCTGCTCCCCTGCCTCTGGGGACACTTGATAATATCTGGAGACATCTTTGTTTGGGGAGCTCCTGGTGCCTGGTGGTTGGAGACCAGGCAGGCTGCTCTGCCCCCTCCCGTGCCCAGGACGCCCCCCATCAGAGAGTCCTCCAGCCCCAACGCCAGGGTGTGAGGCTGAGAGACCGTGACGTAGCACAAGAAACTCTTGTTTATTTGCTATCTATCTACCTTCCTTATTTATTTAGTTCCTTACTTTTCTATTGAATTTAGTGGGGTGACGCGGGTTGATAAGATTACATTTCATCTATCTTTCTATTTATCTGTCTGTGGCAGGGTTTTGTACCCAAGGGCACGCTGGCCTCCTGGGAGATACATGGAAAATTCTGGAGACAGTTGCGGATTAGGACAAGGGACACAGCCTGCAAACTTGTTCTACAAGGGATGGAGCCAGGGAAGCTGCTCCGTGGTGCCCACAGCACAGGATGGGCCCCCTGCCACAGACGGAGCATAAGTGGGCATCGCAGGGAAGGTACCTTGGGGGACTGGGAGAAAAGGGGACGTCACTGAGAATAACAAATGGCCATTATAAAACCAGTCATGGGGTCCTGGCTGGCGGGCTCTGTGGGGTGGAGCGACATCCCACGCACCAAAAGATGATGGGTTTGATTCCCGGTCAAGGCACGTACAGGAGGCAACCGATCGATGTTTCTCTCTCATGTTGCTGTTTTTCTCTCTTTCCCTTTCTCTCTTTCTAAAGTTTGGGTGAGGGTTCAAAGGAAAAAAAAAAAAAACAGTCACAGGATGTAAAGTAAAGTACAGCACGAGAAATATAGTCAAGATAATCGTGTTAACTGTGGGTGGGGCCAGGTGGGTACGGGAAGTACTGGGGGACTCATTTGGTAACTTATGTAAATGTTTGACCACGATGCCATACCCCTGAAAACAACAGAATATTCACCTTCAACTGCAACTAAAAAATAAACTCTAAATTTTAATCACTGAGGAATTATCCAGTCCGACACAAGAGCTGTGCTGAGGCCCCAAAGCCCTTTTTGCAGAATGACATGGATACAGAAAGACAAGGTGTGGACAAGATAAAAATGTCCAGCATGGACATCCACTTCACACTCATTTTGCCTTATTTCGTTTGGATCCTGCAGAGCAGGAGGGCACAGAAGAGAACCAGCCGGAAATGCAACCATAGGGGACATCAAGGTGCCATCACCCATAACAAATTATCACCAGAAAATATGTTTATTGATTTGAAAGAGA